>BQKZ01002440.1:33500-45589 GCA_036244855.1 Temnopleurus reevesii
TAAGTTAACCCTGGTCTAAATCTGTGGTTTAAGTATGGGTAGCCAAAAGTGCCAAAACTTAATTTACAATGTATAATTCTTTTGTTAGCTGCTTTCTTCTCCCATGTGCTAATAATGTAGAAAACTATTGAAGTTTTTATTCTGAGACAGTTTTGAATAATATGAGTGCTAAATGAGCTGGTAAATTAACCATCGACTGTTAGAGATCCAAGCCTCTTTTGGCTTACCATACTTAAACCACAGATTTAGACCAGGGTTAACTTATACCTCGCTATCGGAATACGGGCCATGGAGTTTGAAGGGCAGCTTACACCACTTATTTTAGCATTGAATTGTGCATGACCCCGTCAAGAATAAGATCACTTTTCACTTGCCTCTTGTAAGCAGGCAACTGGGTTTACAAAGCCCGGAACTTGGTGTAATCATGCATTTCAACTGAATTGATATGTTCAATGACTGAAATCTGTGGTTGTGGTTTATCGTTTTACACATAATTGACATTGAAGATTTGCTAAGTGAACTTTTTTCAATGGTTTCTGATCAAGAGGAAGTTAAGCTAACGGAAAGGTAATGCCATCCAAAGCAGAAAATGGGAGAGAAAAAGATGAGAAAAGGAGAGAGAAACGGGTAGGAAAAGAAAGATAGACTGAAGGGGAAAGAAATAGGGAGATTAAGAAGAAAATGGTAGAGGAAAAGGTGTACATGTGAAAAGGTTAGGGAAAGAAAGAGAAAAGTAAAGTTAGACTGAATATCACAAGGAAATAAGCAAACTAAGAGAGAAAAGGTTATACAGTCAAACCTGTCTATATTGGCCACTGTCTATAGTGACCACCTGTCTATAGTGGCCACTTAAATTGACTCCCTCTAGGTGGAAATGCATGTTATAGAACATGTATATAGTGACCACCTGTCTATAGTGGCCACTTAAATTGATTCCCTCCAGGTGGAAATACATGTTATATAACCTGACTATAGAGGCCACCTGTCTACAGTGGCCACTTTTTTCTGTTTCCCTTGTGGTGGCCTCTGTAGACAGGTTTGACTGTATATGAAAAGGGGGGAGAAGCAGACATATGGAGAGCAAAAGGGACAAAGAGAAATAGAGGAAAATGGAAAGGATATAGGAGGTAGAAAGATGGATAAAGAAAAGGAGATGAAAAGGACCAGGAAAGGAAATAGGGGGTAGAGAGATGTTTTTTTTTTTTTTTTTTTAATTATTGCTCTTTATTTTCTATTTGTACATGTAATTTTATGTGTATGTATTTTCTATCTTGTACATGTTTATATTTTTTTTAGGCATTTTATGAGTGAAATAAATATTGAATTGAATTGAATTGAATTGAAAATATGTTGGCAAGAAAAGTTAAAGAAACGGGAGAGGGAGAGGGAGATGGAGAGGGAGATAGAAAAAGAAGAAGAGAATATAATAAAGGGAATAGAAGATGGATTGTAAAAGAAGGACAAGAAGCAGATTCAGAAGAAGAAGATGAACAAGACAAAGAAGAAGAAGAAGAAGAAGAAGGAGAATAAAATGAAGAAAATAAAAGGAAGAAGAACAATATAAATATGGAGTGGTCGTGACTCTCGCCTTGCAACCAGAGGGTCGTAGGTTCGAATCCCACCCATGGCGTCAATTTCCTTCAGCAAGAAATTTATCCACACTGTGCTGCTCTCAACCCAGGTGAGGTGTATGGGTACCTGGCAGGAATATTTATTCCTTGAAATGCCAAGTGCGCTGGTGGCTGCCGGGCTAAAGCCAGGGTAATAATAATGTAAAGAGCCTTGAGCACTCAGCAATGAGAGTGGATACGTGCGCTATATAAATTGCATATATTTTTATTATTACTATTCTTATAATAACAGCAACAACAAAATCTGCAGAAGAGGAAAGAATCACGACAGTAGGGGAATTGTGGAGAGAGAGTGAGGAAGAAGGAGAACCAGCCAGCGTGGCGATGGTGTGGATGTCTCGTTGAATAAACAAACGACTTTGAATATTGGTTTGTGGATATAGGGGTATTAGAGGCTCTTGGGGTCTTAGATTCCTTCATTATACGAGCCATCACGGAAACCATCGTGGAATTGATATATCCCATGGCTCGTAAATGGGCCAATTCATTCCGATGTCACTCTTTCGTAGTTTGAAAATGAAATTATTGTAACGTTATACTCTTTATATTGCGTCCGTAAGGGAGTTATTTTGTCCAAAAAGGTTTCCTCAAGAGCTAGTTGGTTTTGTAGAAGGATGACGCTCTTCAATTTTAGGAGATTATTTGCGCCAGACATTTGGGTATTTAGACTCGGGCTTTGATCTTGTTTGCAAGATGAACATAGAGGGGGACATAGCTGCTTATTTTTTCTTCATTACTTCTTAATAATCTTCTCCTTCTTCCTATTTGCCTTCTTCTTTTCCCCTTCTCCTGTCCCTTCTCCTTCTCTCCCACTCTTTCATATTCTTCTCCTCTTCTTCTTCTTCTTTTCTTCCCCTCCAACTTCTCATCTCTTTTCCTCCTCATCCTTCATCTTCTCCTCCTCCTCCTCCTCTTTCTTCTTCTTCTTCTTCTTCTTCTTCTTCTTCTTCTTCTTCTTCTTCTTCTTCTTCTTCTTCTTCTTCTTCTTCTTCTTCTTTGTTCTTCTTTTTTTTTCTACTTCTTCTTCTTCTTTTTCTTCTTGTAAATGGGCCAATTCATTCTGATGTCACTCCATCTTTGTTTGATTATGAAATTATTGTAACATTATACTTTTTGTAGTGTCCATCAGGGTGTATTTTGTCCAAAATGGTTTCCTCTTATTTGTTTGCAAGTTGAACATAGAGGGAGACATATCTTCTTCTTTTTCTTCATTCCTTCTTAATTACCTTCTCCTCCATCTTCCTCTTCATCTTCTTCTTTTCCCCTTCTCCTCCCCTTCCCCTTCTCTCCCTCTCCTTCATGTTCTTCTTCCTCTTCTCCTTCTTCTTCTTCTCTTCCCCTCCAGCTTATTATCTATTTTCCTCCTCATCCTTCATCTTCTCCTCATTCTCCTTCTTCTTTTTCTTCATCTTCTTCTTCTTCTTCTTCTTCTTCTTCTTCTTCTTCTGCTTCTTCTTTTTTCTTCTTTTTTCTTCTTCTTTTTCTTCTTGTAAAAGGGCCAATTCATTCCTATGTCACTCCTTTCTCGTTTGAACATGAAATTATTGTAATGTATATTCTTTATAACGTCCAAAATGGCTTCCTCAAGATTGATAGAGGGAGACATACCTTCTTCTTCTTTTTTTCCTTCTCCTCTTCTTTTCCTCCTCCTTCTTCTCCTCCTTCTCATCTTCTGTGAGTCTGATCTGTTTCCAAGCAATGCATAAAGGGACACTTACTAACACTTCTCAACAATGACGATGATGATGATGATGATGAACTTGACTTCAATGTTTTCTTAGCAATCAATTGAAATGATTGGAAAGAAATGTATTTTAAAGTGATGGACTTGTTTTTGAAGAGAACAAATCAAGTTTCCAAAAAAAAGTTCATGAAAAAGCTTGTATGTAAAATCTCCCCTTCCCTTAATCGTATATAAATTCATTCCATTATAGAGTGGAGGGGATGGGAACTCTGTATAATCACTGTTGATTTTGAAGTATTAACCCTGAAGTTTATTATGAGACAATTATTACTCTAATAAGGCAATTACGATTCAATTATGGCTCTAATGAGGACAGAGTCATTAATTTTGCACCCATACAGCAGCACATGCCAAAGCAATATCAATTTTCATTTCTTGCAGCATGTACCATGTGTCCCAAAGAAAATGACAACGGGGCTTTCAGGATTAATAACTTTTGAAAATGAATATGAAAATAGATGCGGTTTGGCATGTCAAATATATAACTATTCATCTATATTTAGTGAAAATTTCATGAGATTTGCTTGAGTGGTTACAAAGAAATGAAGCTTTTTGTATCGGATGTCATAATTCCGTTCTGCACAAGTTTGTGAGGATAGAGCCCCAAAACAAAAACAGTAACATTCATTTTGACCAGTGAAACATTGGAAGTTGAAGTAACCATTGTGCTTTACACGTCTCCGTCCTCACAAACTTGTGCAGAACGGAATTATGACATCCGCTACAAAAAGCTTCATTTCTTTGTAATCACTGAAGCAAATCTCCTGAAATTTTCACCAGATATAGGTGAATAGTTATATGTTCGACATGCCAAACCGCATTCATTTTCATATTCATTTTCAAAAGTTATCAATCCTGAAAGCCCCGTTGTCATTTTTTTGGGACATATGGTATAAGTAGGAGTGCGCTTTGCCTTGTGCCATGATCCCCAGTGCAATAGTTACAGATGGTGTTGAAGTGACAATTAAAAACAATAACTAAAACTTTATCGAAATTGAAATTGTCTGATTTATTCATTCTCCAAACCGTATGCTCAAGAGGATTTCCCCTAAATTTATTAACCCATTGGCCACTGGAAGCAGGCAGTACCTACATATAAAGTATAGGAGACTTACAGAATTCAGTAGTCAGTGGGTAAAGTCAATGGCCCGTATTCTGATAGCAGGTTTAACTTAAACTAGAGTTTAAATCTGTGGTTTAAGTATGCGTGTCCCAACGTGCCCCAATTTTGCTGAAACTGAATAATTCTAATGTTAACTGCTCTCTTTTCCCATGCTCTAATAATGTAGACAATTATCTAAGTTTTAATTCCAGGACAGTTTTTAATACTATGAGTGGCAAATGAGCTGGTAAATTAAACACCGACTGTTATAGATTCAAGCCTCTTTTGGCTTACCATACTTAAACCACAGATTTAAACTCTAGTTTAAGTTAAACCTGCTATCAGAATACGGGCCAATTTCACAATATAACCAATTTAACTGATTTGGTTTGATTTTAGTTATTTATTTTCCATTTCAAAAACATACAATATTACACAAAATAAATGTGAACAATATCAAGCAAACATAACTTGAAACAAAATTACAAAAGAAAATCGCATACAGATATTTAAAGGATAATTGTTTACAAATAAAGGGTTGAATTAAACGACAAAGCAATAATGAATTTGAAATAGAGGGGTGTGCTGGAAAAAGCAAGGCTTCTGATACGCACACCCCCGGGTTAAAGTTACACTAAAGAAAATAATGAAAGTCGTTATAAGGAATAAGGGATAATTTGATTAAGGATAAAAGTAAAGTCAATATGTAAGACAAATGTGCACAGTTACCTCTTTTTGCCAAGGTAGCATGCACATAAAAAAAACTGCGGTAATAAAGTGTAGGCGTGAAATCTTAGCTCTTTTTGCTGGCCAAAAGCCACATGTCTTAGAAGTGCTGGGGCCTGTAACATAAAGGAGATACAATTAATCTTGCAATTAATTGCATCTCTTTGTACACATTTTGCCATAGACTTACGATGAATATTTATTGCAAGTTTAATTGCATCTTTTGAGTTACAGGCCCCTGATCTATTATTATAATTCTTGTTAGAACAATGAGTGAAAATTTTGGTAAATTCATGGTTCTGAAATGTGCAAAAATAAAATCCCAGTGGAAATTTCAGCATTTAAGATATTCTTACTTTTAAAGATATCATGAGGATCACATACCATCCGTATTTTCAGGGTATTATTGCATGAAGAAAAAGAAATTCCGATGAAGCAACAATTAAAAGGACATCATATTGAAATACACATAAATGTTTCCGTACAACATTATCCTTTGGCTACCGTCACTTTGTGGAAACACCGATGATATATTTGAACCTGTCTTTTTAGGTGATGTAGCAATATCTAACAAATTCCTTTAATCTGCATTTTGACGTTCGCTCTAAATCTGTCAGAATCCATTATACTTTTCACCCATTTCCTTCAGTAAGAAATTCATCCACATTGTGCTGCACTCAACCCAGGTGAGGTGAATGGGTACCTGGCAGGAATATTTATTCCTTGAAATGCCAAGTGCGCCGCAGATGGCTGCCGGGCTAAAGCCAGGGTAATAATAATGTAAAGCGCCTTGAGCACTCAGCAGAGTGGACACGTGCGCTATATAAATTGCTTCTATTATTATTCATTAATGCATTTAAAGCAATTTCTGAATATCTAAGTTGATTTCAGCTCAATTTATTGATTTTGATGATTGTCGTTAAATTTTCTCTCTGTTTTCTTGTTTTTGCAGGGGATAGAACAGTTAAAGAAGCAGAAAGCGACATGGCAGAAGAAATCTCGCTGTTTAGCCTTCCAGATGGTCTGTGGTAGCAAGTTATCGATAGGTTGGCTCAACCCTTTCATCACGCCCAACCACAACGTTGGCAAGGAACTCACATATCTCTACCACGTATAGCATGATGTTGCAGCAACACCTTACCACACCACTGGCTCGAAATGAAATGGACTGTAGTATCAAGATAATTTTAGGTAGACTCAAGCCTTTTGTCACGCCCAACTAAATGCAGGAAAGGAACTCGCGTATCTCTACCATGTATAGCATCTGTTGCTCCAACTCCTATAACCACAACACTAGCAAGGAACCATATCTGTATTATGAATAGCTGTGGTAGTAACACTCACAACACTGGCAAGAAACTCACATACCTCTACCACGTATAGCACGATGTTGCAGCAACTCCATACCACAACTCTGACAAGCCTTGCAGTTGGTCTGTGGTAGCAAGTTATCAATAGGTTTACTCAACCCTTTCATCACACCCAACCACAATGTTGGCAAGGAGCTCACGTATCTCTACCATGTATAGCATAATGTTGCAGCAACACATTACCACAGAACCGGCATGTAGACTGAATATACTACATAAATTCAAATGTGGTAGCAACACTTGACCACATCACTGACAAGAAACTCACAACACTGGTGCTGAACTCGTTAATTGCTACAATGCGTAGACTTTTGCTGTAGTAATACTGGCAATAGACTCGCATATCTATACCACATATAGACTAGTGTTGCAGCATTATCATATCTCAACATTAGCAAGAAAAGATCAGTAGAAATGTTCGACTGTGCTTCATTTCCCAAAATTCTTCATGATACAAATAATGAATGTACAAGCCAGTTTAAACCGATATTAGGTGATGCTTAACATAAAATTCCTGAACAATATAATCTTCCTTGTGTATACACATTTCCCATTCATTTTTTGAGCCATTTTTACGGTAATTAATTATCTTTTGAAGGTAATTCATTATATACATCCCAATGAAACCTCAGATTTCTGTAGAATAAATGTTTCGAATGTAGAATCATACCCCTATAGCAATCAAATTTGTGAATCATTTTGATTTGAAAACAGAAATGAAATGAACAAATATTGTGCCAACAACATTTTGAAAAATATTTCAATTTATCAATTTTGTATGAATCTCCTCCCCTTTTATATGAATGATTACAGGTATCGTACAAAAAAATTATTCAATGAATTTTATATTTTGATAAAAATTCTAATGGAGGTAAGAAGGATCTATGCAGATTTCTGATATTTTCCCACTCTATCCCTACTGACTTTTAGACTTCACAATTTATCTTCTTAATTTTCCTGACAATGTACAGGTTCTTGATACTTCAAAATATTGATGAATTATGAATATGACAAATATTAAGATTTTAGAACTTGAAGGAACAGTTGTATATTTCTATAAACAACTATCATTGACATTTTATAAGTGTTATTTTGAAAAGTTATGAGAGATTTAAATACTTGTTTTTGATATCCATGAAGAATGGTTAAAACCCTATCATTTATCTATTTTTTAAGTTTAGCCATGATACTGCTGTTTCACTTTTGAGTGTATAAGAATTCACTCATATTCATGACTGGCTAGCTAACAAAAATATATATATAGCTGTATTTCTAAAGATAAGAAAAACTTGCTTTGTATTTATTTCACTAAATCATCTTCAAAGCTGTGAAGCAGTATTTGTATGGCAATCTTTTTAAGATCTTTGGAGGTTATGTGTAGTTTGGCAGATATTTATGTTCAAGAAATAAAACAAATATTTAGTAGTGCTTCATTTAATACACTAGAGATCGGAGTTGAACAGGAGTTTTTTACCACTACACAACCTGAAAGTGATAGGCGCTGTACAAGAATAGCCCGTTATATTTTTGTTGTTGTAATGGTAAAATGATTGTGGCAACATACAAAGGGAGCTGGACTAATTCTGTTATTCAGTGAGATCATTGTCAAAATCTGTGATCATATATCCCCCACTGTGGTTAAATGAAAGTTTTATTGTGCGGTGCCTAAATATTCTTGGGAAAGGTCACATGAATAATTACAGAAAGGAAATTACTTTTCTTTTCATAGGCTTTTTGTGCCGCGTATGTGTAACTGCCTAAAGAGTTCTAATTAAACTGGGAGGTGTCATTTCTTTGCACAATACATCACAGCACACCTAATGTAATGCCTCATGATTTATGTAGTTTAAGATGGTACAGAGTTGCCAACTGTTCTATAAATTGAAATGTGCATCATCAAACAGCTTAATCAGATATTTTTTTCATTAGAGAAAACTTAATAATAACAATGAATAATAATGATGTTAATAATCGTAAATTCTTATATATCGTTTAACACTGACTTTTACAGTCGTCCCTAACGCTCTACAATGTAGCATAATTGCCCTGTGGCTTTAGCACGGCAATTAGTAGGGCGTTGCATTTCAAAGAAAAAACTTCCTGCCAAGTATCCATTCACCTCACCCGGGTCAAGTGCAGCACAAGTTGGATGAAATGCCTCTAATCCTGAGGAACTTTTAGCCTCAGCTGTCATGTGAATCACATTTTAATTTCATACGGAACGGTTGTCATCTCTGTGAATGTGCATTTTGCGTAGACTCTCTCTCTCTCTCTCTCTATCGCCATCTGTCTTTCACGTATGAAGCATATATATACATGTATCTTAGGGGTGTTGCTCAAAAGTTGCAATTGATCGCAAGTTGCAGTTGATCGGAACGTGCCAATCAAAATCATTGTTTCATGCGCGTCATGTTAAATGCGCATACCGTGCGCGAATGAAAATGCGTGTTACAACTTGCAAAGTTGCAGTTGATTTGCAGTTGATTTTAAGCAACACCCCCTTAGAAGCTGATCAGTCTGTAATAATTTAGTCAACACTCACGTTTTGCCTTATCACAGAGTTGAGTATATAAAGAACAATTTTTATCAGATATTTGACAAAAAAATGTTTCTAATTGAATCAGGTACTGTTCATAGTGATTTTGAATGTTATTATAAGAATATGAATATATAAACATGTATATAAGTATTTTGTCTGTATATGAAAACATGAAATTTTTCTTATGTATATTAAGAAATTTATGGAGGCTTAAGATGGATTTGCATGATGTTGTTTAAATTTTGATATCATAATATTTGAGAGATTTGGAGCTCTACTGGGGATTCAACACTCCAGACAAAGGGGTACAGATATATTCGTTAGACGGTTAAGAAATTTTTGCATAATGCTTAGTGCATCATTTCTCTTTCTGTTATATAATTTTTTTTCTAAAGTGGTACCCGCGATTTACATCTCTTTGTGCTTATTTAGCAGGTTAGCTAGTGCATTTATATTTTGTTTGGATTCTAAGATGACCAATTTCTGTTGTGTGGTTAGTTTGGTTTATTAGTAAATACCATCAATTTTAGGCACATCTTGGCAGAGATGCCAACTGTTTCTAAATGTGCACGAGGGTAGAAATTGAAATGTTTATCACCAAACAGCTGAACCAAATACAGTCAAACCTCGTTATAACAAGGTTCCTGGGACCAGAGAAATTATCTCTTTATATCGAAACCTTGTTATATCAGGGCCAAAATACAATAAAATACAAAGAGATGGGACCAGGAAAATTACTTTGTTATAACGGGATCTCGTTATATCAATGCTCGTTATAACGAGGTTGGACTGTATCCCTGAGAGAAATTATGATAACAATACCCATATGTTTTCTCTCTTAAGAAAATATTTTGCTCAGCTGTTAAGTGATTCCATTTGATTTCTATCATGGATATTTCAGATTCGTTGGCATCTCTGTATTTTAATTGGGGAGAATATATTATGATAATTAAACTGTGCTAGACATAATAGTTTCATATCCATACATAAGATGGCAAGTATTTGAAATATTATATTTTCCCATAGAATGGAAAATCATGTACTTTGAATTTGTTAAGGAGTTTTGTAGAGTTTATTTATACTCATATAGTACTAGTTTTTTTTGTAGTTATGGTAATGTAGTTAGGCAGTATTGGGAAACCATTCAATTAATCTGTTGCTTGAAATAGTTTTGCACTTTTTGTCTTCATCAATTTTTTTTCTATTTTTAAATACTACACTACTTTAAAAAAGTTAGGGGTCACCAGCATGCATACAATTTTTTTCATACGAGGATTTATATTTCTTGAACTAATAGGCGGGTTTACAAATAGATGCAAATTTTATGCATGCCTTTAACACAAAGGTTGTTCTTGACGACCCTAAAGCTTGCCTGAGGCTTGCCCGACATAGCAACAAGTAATGTATGCAAACTGGATTCCAAGTATTGTAGTCTTATTGTTATCAAACGGTTTAAGGAATACCATGTAACTAAGTTCAGTGGCAAGAAAAGCACATAAATTTAAATATATAAGTAAACCAGCCTATTCAATGCAACTGTCATGCATGTTATCAAATACACTGTAATCATTTTTACACATCAGTGATTTCAGTTGTTGCATTTCTCTAGCTCCACTACATATCATGAAAAGTGAGCCCGTAGTGAAGTGGAAAAAAAAAGTGATTTCCAACTTTTTTGAGTTAGTAGTATATGTATTTTCTTATTTACTTATCATTTGTGTAGCAGAATTTAATATGTCTTTGGTATATTTGATTTATGGAGTGGTTATGTTATCTTTTGTTATAATGGTAAACCAGCAGAGAAAGTATACATTGAAAATATTTATACCTTTTAGAGGAAAAATTGAAATTTGCCAAAATTGTTTTTCAAACTGCAGAATCAAATAATTCAAACTATGAAGTAGACTATTTTTGCTTATCATTTTATATGAATCGCATGCTTCATCCTATCTGGAAAATAATTTTGAATTGGTATTCAGTTAGACTATAGGAATTTGTTTGCATTATGTTGCAAAATAATAATGACCTGGTTCCAAGTGACTGTTGAAATTAAGACTTGTATTCTCAAAAATTTCTTTAACTTTTAATAGACCAAATGAATTCAAAAACTTTTTTGTTGGTAATTTCACTTCATACAAAATAAAGACACCAATAAAGTAATTAATCATTTTGTTTTAGAAGAAGCATAACATTTTCTCATGCAGGAGTATCCAGTAACAATTCGTTTTCAAAATTTGAATCAAATCCGTAAAAATGATATGCACAAATTACAGATAAGTTGGAGAAAATGAAGTGTTTATCACTTCGCTTTCTTCTTCTTCTGATTGTATATGAAAAAAAACCCAGCATACTGCTATTTTGTAATGTAGTGTAAAACAGTTGCATATTTTCACACATTTTTCGAAGCATACTTTTTGGATCACACTGTAGCAAAAGAATTTTTCCACTTTTCTTATTCATATTTTCATTATTTCTTCTCCTGTTAATTATTTGGTTTTGCTCCCAGAAGTCTTGAAAATCCCTGCATAAATGATTTTTTTCATGTACACATTCACAGAACAATTCACAAAGTGTAGACCTGTATAGTGTATCAATTTTTTCTTTATTCCTCTTTAAAGTGAATATATGATTTGTATATATTTGAACTACTATACTATTTGCAAGTTCATAGACTATGATCGAATCAATACTATTGTAATAAAACAGGATTTATAAGTACATACCGTCTCTCATTTGTTCATTTCTCTGCTACTATGATTTAAAAACTAACAAAATATTCTATCTTGCCAAATGTCACTTTCTATGGAGTAATGAATTCATAAGGTCCACATGAAGCTAAAATACCAGCAAAGAATTTGATGTTGGATTACATTGATGGGTATATTTTGTTTAAAGTATTCCCGCATAGAATGGCGCCATCTCTCGTTGAAAGTGCTGCCCCGCTGCAGCTACCAACGAGCCAATTGGAGAAATGCCG
>BQKZ01002440.1:55439-66330 GCA_036244855.1 Temnopleurus reevesii
CGTCAGTGTAGCAGGTTGGTGACGCCGGCACCGGATTATCAGCAGCGGTCATATACTTTGACCAGACGGACGGGGAGCGCGGCCAGACACGGTGCGGCATCCTGACAAGATAACCATGTCAGCCGCAGTGGCGAACCGTGGTCGTCACATAACTTTCAATCAAGGTTAAGTGATCACATTATCATTCTCTTCTAAATTTTAATATCTTCTTATTTTTCTTCTTCTATTTTGTGTTTTCCTTTCTTTCTCCTTCTGTTTATTTATCCATTTCCCCCTTTTCTTCTCTTCCTCTTTAAAGTGAGATGAATAATCTCAAATATTGAGAGACGTCTGTTACGAATGTTGTGATTGTGTCTCTGACTCTGTGACTGACTTTTTTGGGGATAGCTTACCAAAACATTAATCACAGCTGTAGCACCACATGCAGAGGTTCCAATCTGTAGGACTTGTTTCTTAGCAGCCTCTTCGGGACTCCAAAAGAAAAATCGTGCATCTTGTCCAACATCAGAGGCAGAGGCTGAGGAGGGAGAAGAGGAGTCGGCATCCATTTGTGAAATCTTCATTCATTCGTCAACCCGGAAGTGATTAACCAGGATTAACATTAGGACTAACTCACTTTTTTGCATGGGTGTACATTTTATCTGCGTCAGATATTATACATGTTTTTGCCCATATTGAACAATGTTTATAACAAAAATGAATTTGAAATAATTTATTTAATATTAATTAAGATAATTGAGTAAATTTCTAGTTTAGAGAGCGCTTAACTCATATGAAAATAAAATACATTACAAAATTTACCCCTACGATTATAATGGAATAGACCAATCTAGCGGTATTTACAAAAATACGAAATCGTATATCGCAAGGATCGAACCATCAGCTTTTGTTAATTAACTTCAAAATAAATGAAATATTATTTGTAACATCTAGCGCAATGCTAAAATGGTTTCTTCAGACATCAAAGGTATACTTAAAAAGGTCATGGTGTTTCTTAAACGTGAAGAAGTAGGTGAAATCGTTCAAAAATGGGGAGTGTTGAAGGACGATCGGATCACCAAGGAAATATGCCATCTCTCCAGCTCCACCACCCGGGCAGCTCCCCGCAAAGCCATCATCGAGAAGATCGTCGCGGAGTGCGTGGTAAGTGATAGTTGCTTTCAAGTTGTTGGATGGGGAATGGAGAAAAAAAAGTGAAATGGTTTGCAATACTATCAATTAAGGTGATCTTTTGGTTTAGGTCCTATCTTGCTCATGTATGTACAGTACATTTACACGTCCAAGCCTGCATGGAATTTCCAAAGAAAAGCAAGCCAAACTTGTCCTAACTCAGTCGACGGTGTCAAACTGAAACTAGGCAAAGCCGAGGCAATGGCAAAGCCAAAGGTCACTGTTCATTTTCGAAGAAAGGAACATAGATCCATGAGACCCCAAAGATCGTTTTGGTGCCCCCAACTGACCTACGCTCTCTAAATGGCCTGACCTGAACTTCACTAATTTTCTTTCCATTAAAGGCATTAACACAGTAAAATAATATAGGAAAACATGAAAAAGCCTGTTATTGTTAAGTCATTTTAGGTAAACATTGTTTATAATACTATAGTAAACATGAAATAAAACTTCAAGAGTTATTTTTAGAAGTTTTAGGGCTTCTTTATCTATTATCAGGCTTCTTTTCTACATGAAATCTGTTTAAAAAACTGAGAAAGTAACTTTTTTGCAACCGACTGATGCAATTTTTTTTTTAAAACAAGTCATTGTTGGACATCCAAACAGTTGTCTTTTTAGGGGGGGGGGGGGCAAATAGACCAGTGTGTACTGAAAATGAAACCAATAGGCCTTCTGTGCATAGTGAATATTTGGAACCTGAACCATGATCAAGTCATCTCAGAACTGTGAAAAAAAATTATGTATTTTTTTCTTTTCCAGAAACAAAAGATCTCCAAGAAACAGATTTCGGAGCTTGATCTGCTATGTAAGTATTTCATCTTGGTGACAGAGCTGTTGTAATAATTTATCATAAAGATCTATTTAGTCAGATATCTTTTAGAATAGGACAACATACATGTAGGATTTTTGAATTCCTTGAGATACAGCATGCATTAGAAAGGACACGCAAAGTTTTTAATATTAACACAACCAATCGTTAGAAAAGCATGGGGCCAATGGGCAATTAGCTCTCTAAAATTTAGAAATAGCCCCTGTTATCAAAACAAGAGCAAGAAATAAACAAATATATGCATTTAAAATTGTCCTTGTTAGTAATGATATCTCTGTTTTAGTGCTGAAATAACCCTTGCATTTGGATGCTATTTTTCAAGAGGAAAATGTGAAAAGAGCTCTCATAACTTCATCTTTTTTTATTCCGTCTGACCCCATTTTTTTTTAATTTTATTTTATTCATATCTCGCTAAATCAAAATAACTTTCTTTTCATACATTTGTAAAAAGCTCCCCTTTTTATGATATACTGTAGAGCTGTACCATATTATAAGATTTTGCCATAGCTCAAGCTTTGAACAGTACATTTTGTTCAGTTTTGTTTTAAAACTAAATGTTTTATTATTTTCCCATTTCAGGTTGTATCAGTCACCCGGAGAAGAAGAAATGGTCTGTGTATGAACTTAAAGGACTTAGCGAAGGTATGTACAATCAACACAGTTGCTTCCACTGTTAAAGTGGAAACATCCTTTTTATCTCTCTCTTTCCATTTCTGTTTTTCCTCGGTTCCTCCTACATTGTACACCTCTCTCTTCCTCTCTTTCTTTCTGACTCTACTTCTTAAGGTTTGTTTCGGTACGTTTTTGACACTGATCACTATGTTTTATGTTTCCTAGCATGTAATGAACTTACTCCCAGTGGTAGAACTTGCCCTGTATCATCATTATTTTTTTCTTCAATAATTAGATATTCATTTTGATTAATTGCAATTTATTCTTACTTCCGTTGCCATTGGTATAGAATTTGGCCATTTGGCCGCAAATGATTCCGAGTTTGAAACTGTAATAAATAAATTAATAAAAGATCATAACCTAGAGGTAATACATTTTTTACCGCTCAGATGAAAGGCAAGGGTTCAAATAACAACTATTCACAATTGTATTGAGAGGAAGATAAAAATAGTTTACACTTTGCTGCACACAATCAGGCAGGGAACTCGACATGAATATTTTATCACCTATTTATAACGAATGAATTATTTCATCAACATTTAATGATTCACCAAATTATACTGTAGCGGGGCAGTTTCTACGGCACTGAAGTATTTTTATTTATTGTACTTGATTGAAGTGCTATTGTTAATTGGGTCAGCTTAACAATGAGACATTTATGTTTGGGTAGATCATTAGTATTATGTTTGATGCACTGGGCCATGAATGTCGTACGATTGTAATNTACATGTATGCCTAAGCTGAGCTACAATACAATGTTACAACCTTGTACCGAGCGGGACTTGGCATTGATGAATGACGTGACTCTTGCATGCACTAGACATTGTGAAATGGTTGTGTGATTACATGAGATGATGATAATGACTATTCAAAATTATTGCTTAGAAGTTCGTAAATTATACATTGAGCATAAAAGTCCCCAGGTTGTGACATGTATGCTTGTCAAGTTGTGTATACATGCACTGTGAGCAGACGGGACAAATGATTTTGGACAAAGTAAACTACTTCATTCAGGCATTCACAATAGCTTGATACACACGAGAAAAAAAAACCCCACGCTATTCATTGTGCGACGCCTGTTTGACATATTTCAGCAGAATGAGGGGGGGGGGTTGTGTGTTAATCTAGCTTTTGTGAATACTTGAATAGAATTATTTACTTTGTCCAAAAGCCTTTGTCCCATCTCTCAGTGATGCAAGGTTTATTGATAGTTTTTATCTCTTCTCTTCTTCTTTTTATACAGACCACAGTAAGAAAGCATTCGATCCCCAAGTTTATTTTGACAACATGACAAAGAATTTCTCGGTTTACTTCAAGCATGTAAGTAATCAATAAATCAAACCATGTAAGTGATCAATATAGAATCAATGACTGGGCACTTTTTTTAATATAAAAGTGTACTTTGCAATATCAATTTTTTTTTTAAAGTATGCAAACAGATATAGAGATGCGCCACTCGTGATTTGTTTCTTGTATATTAAAATCTGCTATTCTCTAGTTGCAGTGGTTGGCATCGAACAGGCCCAGGGTCGTTGCACTAATTGTAGATTGCCAAATTTTAATTGTAACTGTAGTTCCAGAGGTCTAGATAACACTGAAAAATTGAATAATTAATTTCTTTGCCTTCCTCTCAGGATCTGTGCATGGACAAGCGTGGAGAGGCTATCTGGCTCCGTATTGGAATCTATGAGGGTGGCAAGGAGTCTTCACAATCGTTCACGACCAGTGCCGTCTATGTAATCTACCACCCACACTCTCGTCATCTCATTGTTTCTACGATGAAGAAAAGCCTGATGGACTTTGTGATGCAGGTAAAATGCAAGGATTATTGTCAAAGATGCTGACTTGAATTCAAATATATTGCTCAGAGATTCCTACCTTCCTGAATCACTGAAGAGCTACATCATATGTTCTCATCCATATACTATCTTTTAAAGAAATCATGCAGGGTGCTACATAAGCGTTTGCCAGATTGCCCGGGGGAAGTAAGAGTCATAGCTCGGTAAGTATTTTTTGGCAAAGGCAAGAGCTGTTTTCTGAATTTGCTTCCCCAACTGGGCAAGTGCTTACAAAAGTTATGTGTCACCCTGTCATGTGGGGATCATGCTTTTGCTCACACAACACCCACACTTTGGAATTCCCTTCCTCTGGAACCAAGGAATTCCAATACTATCTCTTTTTACACTGATCTAAAACCTACTTATAATTCATGTATTTCATACATTCTAGGTTCTTCAAGCGCCTATAGCATTTCAACAAAGCAGATAATGGTATTCAATAAATCTTCTGTATTATTGATTTTTTTATCATTCTGCAGACTTTATGAAACACTACACTGATAAACAAGTAGAACAACACATCAGAAGCTACTATTACCATCACTTTTATTGTCGCTATCTTTTCTATAGGCTTTGATTATGTCTCTAGGCTGCACCAGCTGCAAGGAAACCAAGCTTACAGGACACCATCTTGACTCCCTGGTGGATCTCACTCTTAATCCCGCCTCGCAGGGTTGGTTCTCAAAGTTTAGACTTAACCAAGTGGACACTAACCCATTGGTCAGTACACAGACAAGGAAAAGAAGAGGTAAGATTGGTAGAGTTATTCTTTGTTCTTCAAAATGCCTTTCTATCCTTCTCTCTCTCAACCCCGCCTCGCAGGATGGTTCTCAAAGTTTAGACTTAACCAAGTGGACACTATCCCATTGATCAGTATATAGACAAGGAAGAGAAGAGGTAAGATTGGTAGTGTTTTCATTTTTCCTCCCCCCCCCCCCTCGAAATCATTGACGTCTAATTTACCAAAGCCTTCGCAATCCTCCAATATTGAATTAGTCCCTAGAAACAGATGGCCATCGCTGTCCAGTGAACAAAACAAAAAATGGGCCCAAAAATGCCAGTAAACCATTTTAAACGACTGTTTGATACCATATTTTCGATGTATGTTTATGAATTTATTTTAATTTTTCTATATGAATGAAAACTTTTTAAAAATCCAGTCAGGGTAGTTTCAATGAGTCAGTTAGTGGAGGGCAACCAAACAACTATTTTTATGCCTCCGCCACCGTAAGGTGGTACCGGAGGCATTTTGTTTTCGGGTCGTCCGTCTGTCCGGACCTTGTTACCACGATAAGTTAAGAACTGCGGGACGGATTTTGCCCAAAGTTGGCTCAAGTATGTATAAGCATGTGAGGATGAACTGAGTAGATTTTGGGTTCAGTGGGTCAAAGGTCTAAGGTCACAGAGCCAAAAAGCTTGTAAAAAAATCACAAAAAATAGCTTGATACCGCAATAAATTCAGAACTGCTGTACAGATTTTGACCAAACTTGGCTAAGTATGTATAAGCATGTGAGGGTGAACTGATTACATTTTGGGTTCAATGAGTCAAAGGTCACAGGTTAAAAAAAATTGTAAAAACTCACCAAAAATAGCCTTTTACCGCAATAAGTTCAGAACTGCAGTACTTACAGATTTTGACCAAACTTGGCTCAAGTATGTATAACAATGTGAGGATGAACTGAACAGATTTTGGGTTCAATGGGTCAAAGGTCAAAAGTCACAGGGCAAAAAAAATTGTTAAAAAATCACCCAAAATAGCTTGTTACCGCAATAGGTTAAGAACTGCTTTACAGATGTTAATCAAACCTGGCTCAAGTATGTATAAGCATGTGAGGATGAACTGATTAAATTTTGGGTTCAATGGGTCAAAGGTCACAGGGCAAAAAAACTTGTAAAAAATCACCCAAAATAGCTTGTTACTGCAATAAGTTCAGAAATGCTGTACAGATTTTGACCAATCTTGGCTCAAGTATATATAAGCATGTGAGGATCTGATTAGATTTTGGGTTCAGTGGGTCAAAGGTCAAAGGTCACCGGGCAGAAAACTTGTACAAAATCAACCGATATAGCTCATTATTGTTATAACATATAACAGAAAAATTGAACCAATTTCTTTCAAACTTACAGTGTGTAGCTCAATTATGTATAAGTATGTGAGGAAGAACTAATGAGATTTTGGGTTCATGGGGTCAAAGGTGGCAGTGCCCAAAATTTTTTAAATGGTTTTGATTTCTGATGGCATAGAACAAGCCGTACATATCTTTCTGATTCCGTGATGGCGGAGGCATAAATTTAGACTGTGCGCGGTCGAGGATTCATGTAGTTTGGGCATGTTTTGCCACAAAATAAATGAGAGAGGATATTCATTTTATCACTTTTCCTGAACTAAAATTAAGTATAAAAGAGACAATATAGTTATTGTCCCTTTATTTCTAATTTAAAAAAAAATTGTACAATTTTCTTTATTTTAGCGCACAAAGTATTCTCCCATTATCTAGATGGTTAAGCTTGCAAGTGTCTCCTTATTTTCCAACCCAGGTGACTCATTGGACCTAGAAGATAAATCCCTCGTCTCAGAGAACATAGAGGATGAAGAGAAGAGTAGCAGAGATCTCGACAGCTCGTTTGGCCAGAACAAGCAACCTAAACTGGAGAGAATTAGATATGAGGTAAAATAGACATGATCATAACTTGCCAGTTCAAAGCATGAATATTTGCAGACTTGCAAAACTCAAATGGCATTATTTTCTGTATCTGATGTACCGGTATTCTGTTTGATTAGATGATCAGATGATCAGACATCTTATTTTCCAATAACATGGAAATAATTATACAGTATTTTATGTTCTTGCCTAGAGCACGTCAGTGGTCTGGCATTTATGACACTGGTCTAATAATCCAAAGTTTGCGGAGTTGATTCCCACTTGGATGCTGTGATTTTTTTTTTTTTTCACAACAACAACATGCCACTGCATATGCATGTCTAACCTCATTATAGGTTGTTGTGAGACAAATAGATTTCTTTGTATTGTTATATCTATTAAACGGACTTATTAAATACCATTGACATGGACATGATAAGGGTAGAATTATGAGAATAGCAAATGAACATAAAAATTGAATGAAAGGATGAATAATAAAACCTGGGAAAGACGAAATTTCCTTTTCATTCTAGGTGTCTTCAGTATCTCGGCACTTGGCATAAAAATTTCCTCTGTACTCATTAAGAAAATTAATTAACTTAAGTATTTTGAATATTTAATCAATGCATTCTACCAATCCAAATTGATATCCCTATCTTCTTTCCAGATGGAGAACAAGTTCCGAGGGAAACGCGCCGCACCAAGGATGGCGACACGTCAGGAGCCTTTCCGATGCACCGTCACCTTTGAAGGCCCCGATGTCCTGGAGGGCCTCAAACAGCTCCATCCGGCGGGGATTACATCTTCAACGCTGCCGTATCTCTTTGGTCAGGTTCTCTCGACAAGCAAAAACCACTTCCGCATCTTTGATAAGTCTTCAAGAGAGAGAAAAGGTTCATGAGCATTATCTTTACTCCATGTGGACTTTGCTGGAGCTTTTCAAGAATGAAGATAAACATTCATAAACTGTCCTGTGTTTTATCAAAACTACAACATTGCTGGACCTCTTTGAGCAGGTTCTCTCGACAAGCAAAAACCACTTCCGCATCTTTGACAAGTCTTCGAGAGAGAGAAAAGGGTCTTGAGCATGACCTTAGATGCACATGGACTTTGATATAACTTTTGTAAAGGGCCTTTTTAACTCTCCTTTATTTTTAATATCGAAATACCACATTGTCGCACCTCTTTGGTCATCTAGGATGAGTCGTCGAAAGACAGAAAAGGGTCTTCAGCATGCTCTTCGATCCATGTGGACTTCACCATAACTCTTCAAGGACAGAGAGTAACATGTTTAAAGAACCTTTTTAACCGTCCTACATTTTATTGAACTACAATGATGCGACACCTTATTGATAGAGTTCTGTCTACCAACTAACACCACTTCCAGATATTCGGCGAGTCTTTGAGAGACAGAAAGAGGTCGTGAGCATGAGAATTTGAGCAATACTGAAACAGTGCTGACAATTTTGTGAAATTTGCTGTTACTTTGACCAATGACATTCATAAAGGATTCATTAGCCTGTCTATACTTTATGAAAACATGTCATATGCACGATCAAGAACCACCCATTGGTCCTTGTCAAGTTTCCAGGGACTTTAACCCCATTTTAACTGGGCTATTTCAGACCAAGTTTATCAAGTTTATACGAGAGAGGGGGTCAATTTGGCCCCCTCTTCAGATCTCGGCTGTGGATCACCATGGACCATAAAACATGTCACTTTTCAAGGACAAATGTTCATGAAGGACCCTTTCAAATGTCCAGCCTTTTATTGAACATTTTCTCTGTTTAACAAAAAAAAAAACACTTCTGGATTTTAGACAAATTCTTTGAGAGACAGAACAGGGAAGTGAGAGTGAGGTTTGGAAAACGACAACTGATAAAAGATCATTTTGTGTTCCTGTATTTTTTCATCAACCCCACTATTCGTACATCTAGGCACGACTCTACAAAGGACTGGTGACCCTTTCTCAGTTGCTATTCAGTGCCAGGGGTTATCATTGCATGCAGGAAAGGGTCACCAATCGTTCGTAGAGTCGTGCATACCTCTACAAGCATCTTTATGAAACACAACCCTGGATATTTGACAAGTCTTCAAGGGACAGAAAAGCATCCTGAGCATTATTTTTTGATGGACAATGGATCATTTCCCTTTTTCCGATGAAATTACTTTGGTATCTTGAACATATGATGAAATCAAAATTTGCTTAGCTTACATTTTTATGCCACAACCTTGACAAGTTATTTTTTTTCAAGTGTTGGATTACCTGTGTTTTGACATTGAAATATTTATGAACAAAAATATTTACATGTATATATTAAAACCTTTAAGCCCTTTTATGAACTTACATCAGACTTGTACTTATTGAAAATTGCCCAGATGTCAAAGTTGTAGTCTTCTTTCAATGTACAGTCAAGACTCAGTATAAAGAAGTCTGATATGACAAAATAGTTTTCTAGTGTCATCACTTTGTATTCTACAAAGACCCAACTCATGTTGAAAATTTTAGTGCCGAGACTCCAGAAAGGAGCCCACAGTGATTATAATTTTTGTTAATCTTATTCCTTAATTTGTCTATTTTTACTACAATATAAAGGAGTACTAAGATCTATGGATGTCTGTAAAGCATGCAGAATAACATACCATGGTGCACCGTACCTGATTCCTTAGACAAAATTTAGCTTTCTGCACGCAGTTATGCACCTGTCAAATTGTATCCCATATTCACCTTATTTTAATAGAAATAAGTGAATAATAACAAGTTGGTGCCTGATACGATTTCTATGTTCTGAATAATTACAAACAAATACCACTTCCATTTTAGATTGGTGGGGCTTTGAACTTTTGTAAATTCAATTTAATTTTTCCCTTAGTTTTTATTATATTGTATATAACATGCGCTTTTTGTATCATATTAATGTACATTATCAGAGCTGAAAAAATAAATTATATCATTTTATCCTAAACCAGGCAAGTTTTCTGCTTCATTCTTTCAGGATATTAAAGAGTCTCTTATATCCTCCTTTTACTCAGTACAACTGAAGTCCGACACAGTCAAACCTCATTATAACGAGGTCTTCAGGACGACAAAAACCTTTTGTCTGGGTCAAAATACAATAAAATACAAGGAGATGTTGTCAGGGAAACTATCATGTTTTCACATGATTTTGTTATATTGGTCCTCTCTTTATAATGAGGTCCCACTGTATTGGTAATACGAGACTTGTAATACCATAAGGAAAGTTTAGCCCTGCAGGACCTCATTGTAGAAAGCACCCACTGCAAGTATCATTCATTTTTTCTTTTTCTTTCATTTTCTCTGCCCTCTAATCTTTCTTCTTCTACTTCTCACACTCTCTCTCTCTCTCTCTCTCTCTCTCTCTCTATCTCTTCCTTTCCCTCTGCATCTTCTCTATGTGAATTCTCATTTTCTTGTTTCATTCCCTTCCCTTCGTTTCCAACATCTAGTTTAATGAAGCACAGTACAGTGGAAACTCAGTATAACGAGGTGCTTGGGTCCATAAAAATCCTTGTTCTAGCAGTAATCTTGTTATAGCAGAGTTAAAAAAAAACAATAAGTTATTAAGAACGAGGACATTTTTTACCTCTTCATATCAGGAATTTTGTTATATCAGATCTCTTTAAAGGGCTATTGTGAAAATACAAGTTGATCTGTATTGATGTATTATACCATTATCAATTCCCTTTTCAGTGAAAGAGAACCAAATGTGTTTCATAT
>BQKZ01002441.1:5275-23272 GCA_036244855.1 Temnopleurus reevesii
GGGGGGGGGGGGGTTAAAAAATTGTCTTGCACTTTTAGCCCTCCTAGATTGACCTATGGGTATTTTGGTTGTGGAGCAGACTGACGTGCAGCATACCTTGAATACTAGACTGCAACCCGACTCATGATGTACTTGCCTTTATCATCTTGCCACACATGATGGTTTCTCTTGGGTCATTCCATTCTTATTATAGGGATGGGGAGCATAGTCCATCAGAAAATTTTCAATTTTTTTCAATACTTTTCTGCACCAAATCACTTTATTTGATAATCGTGTTCGTTTTCTTTGTTACTAAATACCGAAGATTGTTGATGTTCCAATGAAAGTTTATATGCTCAATTTCAATCTAAATATTTGATTGAACATTATCCATCTGATCAGGATGATGGTGTACACCCTCACCTTTCTTTAAATTAGAATATTCCTTTTGGACCTTGTTATGAATACCCAAATGAGACGTCTGTCTTTGAACATGGTTTAGCCGTCGTTAGAATATCAATTCTGATCAGAGGCAACTAACGGACAGTTACTCTCCATGAATTCTTATCGGTGAAATTCTGTTTTCAAGATATGTAGTGTATATTGATCAGGACGTTAATTGGATGAAATTAGAGGAAGAGACATTTACAGGAGCTCACCATGATTTCTTTGGAATAGATTTTGATTATGTGAGGTTTTATTATCTTCTTCAGGTGCCGACTGGAACCTTCTCACAGTGCAAAGTATATCGAAAGGAGGTAAGTGAACATGTGTCCTGTATTTTGTGCTCTATTCTAGATGAAAGTTTTTGTTGACAATTGCATGAACTTCTACATATACCCCAGGCATTTTACTGAATGATTTTGAATATTTAGTGGATTAATTTTGTTTACAATCTGCAACTTCTAAGAGAGAAAAGTGGTTTATAGACATGTATCAAACAGTGAAATTATTTATGCACTGTCTAGGACCAACCTTTACGTAAATCCACAATTTTTAAGACTTGAAATTTGTTGTGCTTGAACATTTGGTTTGAAGTCATTATGTACCATTGTGTTCATGATAGCAATCATCTGAATAAATGATGGTGTACTGGAATTATTAGTCCTGGGAATGCTTATATTTAATGAACTTTCATGGATACGTAACATGATAGTGCATGAGAGACTTTATTTATTCTTATACTCTTTGGGTTTTTTTTTCAAACTTTATACATGAGAGATAGGACAGACAGCTTGATTTGAGTTTTATATATTTTTTTTCACAATAACATTGAAACACAGTCATGGTGTCTTGAAAATTATTTTGTGGATACATGTACATGTATTTAAATTCACCCATTTCAAGAGGAAATCGTTTTTCTTTACCTTTCTAGGGCTTATAAAGTTTTTAGTTTGTGCAATTTAGAGCCCAATAAAATACATTTTCTGTTGATAGCCAAGAGCACACTTGGTATAATGTCTCAACAATCTAATACATGTATCTTACTTTAAAATATTAAAAATAGAAAAGCTTTCTTGTGTATTCTTCCAAACATTCAGATGCTGTTGTCTGATCATTAGCACCCCCCCCTGAGGTCTATGATCCGTATTCCCTTTCATTCTAAATATCAGGGTGTATTGTGGTCCATAGTGCATGCTAAACATACAGTACGAATTATGTTCATATGTTGTCCAGAGTTAAAAGTACTTTGAACAAGACATTTGTGCAGGATGTTGATGTGACGTGGTAGATGATGGTTTATCATGTTTACATTTATGTTAAAAATTTTGTGTTGTTGATTTTTGGGGTGGACAGTTTACAGAATGCATACACTTCCATTTTATCATACTGGCATTAAATACATTTTATTGTTTAACCAAACTGATATGCACTACAGCACTCTTCATAGAATTACATCATTGAGTTATTTGATAGGTCATGCAATGTAGTTCATCACCTGAAATGCATTATGTGGATATACCAGCATTTTCAAGCCTTGAACATCAGTTTCTATTTGTGTCCATGTATGAAATTATGTTCAATTGTTTTTAATCATAGTCTAACCTATTTGTGTAGATGTATAGTGTTTAAGTTTTGCAATTGAGTTATTTTTGTGCATCTGACATGCATCTTAAAGCTAATTTAGATAATAATGATAATAATATAATGATGTATATATATATATGTAAAAGTATGTTTTCATTTCTAGGAATTTGATTGTCATTAAGTTTCTTTTCTTTATTTGACAGGTTCTTATCATGAGTGATAATCTCCTTTCATCACTCAACGGTGGTGGAAATATCAAGGAGCTTTCTTTACTTAGGGTAAGCTAAGATTCACAGACAAGTTTTTCTTACATCAAATTAAATGATTACCTCTCCACAATAAAAAATTGTTCGGAAATCAGCCTAGAACTGTATTTATTATCACGCAAATTACTGATGTATCAGTTTAAGGGGGTGTTGTTAAAAAATTGCAGTTGATAAAAATACGCCTATCACAATCATTTTTTTCATGCACATCTTGTTACAATCGCATACCATGCATGAATGAAAAAGTTTGTTGCAATTTGCAACTGATATGAAGTTAATTTGCAATCAATTGCAACTTAGTAGCAACACCACCTTAGGCCTGTACACACCCAAGGTATTTCTGGAAGACTTACAATTTAGGGTGCTCCATCCCATTTTAGTTATAAAAACACCTTTGACATTTGTGCTGTTTAGTATACATTTTGAATGTAGGCCCTACAAGTGATAAGGGCGATGATAACAATTATAGAGCCCTGAAGTAAAAATTCACAGAGCCATTATACTTTGAAATAGGGATTTCTTTTAATTACTGAATAAAAAATTGACCAACTTTTATCTTCAACTGTACCTATAAGATGGAGATTGTCTGATTGTACATTAGGGTTAGAAAGTCAAAGGTCACAAAGGCACTGAAACTTGTTTTTAAAATCCCTAAACATATATTTGTGCATGCTGTTTAAGAATAGTTAGAAATATTGAAAGCAATTTTCTCTATACATAATGGAAATGGACATAAATTTGCATTTTATCAAGAAATTGTAATTAATTTTCATGAGCTTTAACTTCACCATATTTCAAGATTCAATTGATAGATAATATATGCCTGACCCTTTTGAAATCTATCATATCATCATCCAATTCACAATTCCTCGTATATCATCGACAGGTGCTTGACTTGAGGAACAATCGCTTTGCTCAGCTCCCTGATTCAATCACGGAGCTTAAAAATCTTCAGGTCCTTGACATAACGGACAACAAACTCAAACAGCTGCCCAAGAACATTGGCAAGCTTCAAGCATTACAGACACTCAATACAAGAGGTAATAAAAGAATATTGGAGATGATACATTGAGGAAGATGGGCAATATATACAGATTGAATATTGAGGACTAGTATGTTTGCTGATTATTATAATGGTTTATGGTGGTGGGGGAGATGACAATTATGATGGTGGTGGTAGTGGTAGTGGTGGTGTTGGTGACCATGATGATGATTATGATAGTGGTGGCGATGGTGGTAATATTGTTGGTGATGGTGATGGTGGTAGTGACGATAATTGTGCTGCTGCTGCTGCTGATGATGATGATGATTTTGATGGTGGTGGTGGTGGCCGTGGGGATGGTGGAGGTACATGTATTAATAACGATGGTGGTGATTATGATGAGGAGAATGATGATAATGATGGTGATGATGGTGATGATGGTGATGATGATGATAATGATGATGATGATGATGATGATGATGATGATGATGATGATGATGATGATGATGATGATGATGGTGTAAATGATGATGATGAGTATGATGATGATGTTTAGAGTTATGATGATGGTGATGATAATGGTGATGATAATGGTGATGATGTTTATAGTGATGTTGATCATGATGATGATGATGATAAGGATGATATTTAAAGTGACAGCAATTATACTAATGCTGCTAATAGTGATCATCATCATTGTCATTGTTATGAATGATAATGATGATGATTATTAGAGTAATATTTCATAAGATATTATTGTGCATCCCTCGTCCTTAATAGGTAACTCTTTACGAGAACTTCCCGATAGCATATGCAGTATGAAGTCTTTGAGAACGCTAGACATCTCTCACAACCAGATCAGGTCATTACCAAGGAAATTCTGCACTATCAGGACGTTAGAGGTTGGTAGACTTTTTATTAATATTTATTAATATTTTTCCAGAGTTTAAAAACTTCCTAAATATTGTTTTGGTGTATTATTTTGTAAATCATAAGTTTACCTTGTGGATGCATGGCTTGGAAACACAATTCTTTTTTCTCATCATGCTCTGTCCATGCAAAAACTTATGGTTCAGTAGTTTGCCTATTTGAATTCTAATACATTTATCTAACCTAATTTATTCAGTGTTCCAGAAGGTTTGCATGCTGACTGATAAAGAAGAGAGATAATCACCGTTTCTTGTCACTCATTTACTGGTTCTACCCTTCTGATATGTTGAAGAATAGTACAATTTTGCAAATTTGTTACAGGTTTTTAAGCAGGGTACATTTGTACCTATATCAGATAATGAAGACATTTAAAGATGACTATACAATTTTGTATGAATGATATTTAGAGTTAGTTGATTCCTTATGAATGACGAAATTATGTTCTGTGTATTGTATGATTTTGGATTTTATTCCTTTTTTTTTTTTTTTTTTTTTTTTTTTACAGAGTGTTACTTTGGATATAGAGCACATGACATATCCAACACCTGATATTTGCCAAGATGGGACAGAAAGTATTATGAAGTACATGTGTGCAGGTGAGTAGTCACATGACTTGCAAGTCACCTGATATCTGTCATTCTAGTGTCACACGACATATTCATCTATTTTCCTCAATAGCACAGAAATTGACATTAGTTACATACACATAGGTGAGATATCATACCTGGAGCTGATAATACTCACATTCCACCAGTGATATTATCCATTCTCCTCTGTTGTAAAAACATTGAGGATCATAACGATATACAATATAGGCCAAGTATTAACTTTATAGTTGTATTTCATACATTTTAGTTTAACCCAAAATCAAATCAGTGCTGCATTGAAGTTACATACAAATCCAATTGATTGGAGAGGCTGATAAAAAAAACATTGTTGCATGCACAGAAACCTTGAGCCAATTACATGTAGAATGTACAACTCTGCTTGCAATTGATTTTCAGTTGACCTGCAACACCTTGAATTCATTGTCTATATACATGTGTATTACTGCCTCTTGAAGTTGATTGAAGCTCCTCATCTGGGTAGGGTGCAGCACAACGTAAAAAAAAAACAATGCTGAGAATATAAGAACAATTTTATTTGCTAGGGTGGAATTCTTACTCTTAGCACCCTAAGCTTAAAAGTATAGGTTGGGATCATATTGCACCATGGCTTTCTATCTTATTGTTTCAATTCAATTAAATTCAAATGTATTTGTTTTGCTTCAACAGAAAATAAGAAAGTATAATGAACATAAGTAATCAGTTTTCCTTCAAATTAATTTCTTGTTAGAATTATATTTATTTTCATAAATACTATGTTGTTATTTATTTTCGCATTGTAATTTTTTGTTTTTTAGAAAATGGTATTGAGTATTCCCCACCATCAAACCACTTGTTACCAGTACTGAACACGTATGTTAGTTCAGCGGAGTCATCAAGTTCTGCCTTAGAAGCACTGCAACGAGAGGATGACCAACTCAACAGCTCCGTTCTTAAATATGAGACCAAAAGAGTGAGGAAATTGTTTTATCTTCAAAAGATGAGGGAAGGAGAGGAGTAGGGAAGGAGTTGGAAGGGTTAGGAGATTGGTATTTGGGGGAGAGTGATGGAGGGATAAACGGATATGTGGACAATTGATAGATGGAGAGATAGATGGATAAATGAAGAAAGGGAGGTGAAAAGGGGATGAAGGGATGCATTTAATGCTACATGGATGGCTGAATGAATGGAGAAGAGATGGAGAGGTTAGATGGAAAATGGAAGATGGAGGAAGGGAACAATGAATGGATCGATAGATAGATG
Source organism: Temnopleurus reevesii (assembly GCA_036244855.1). Lineage (NCBI taxonomy): Eukaryota > Metazoa > Echinodermata > Echinoidea > Temnopleuroida > Temnopleuridae > Temnopleurus > Temnopleurus reevesii. The sequence goes on from BQKZ01002441.1 coordinate 11,308, forward strand.
GGAGGGATGTTTTGATGAAGGAATGTACCAAGAGAGGTAGTGAGGGCTAGGGATGTATGAATGGATCAACATATGGAAGTGGTGGCAGGAGGGAGGATGGCCGAAATTTGAATTTTTTGTGTATCAGTCTCCCAAAATAAAATGTATTAATTGCTTAATTTATTTGGATCATTATTGTATTCCTTTTCAGAACCAGAAGGAGAGTGATTTCCAAAGGTTAGAGCAGGAGCTAGCCCAATTAGAGGCCCAGCAAGCTCAGATAGCAGAATCCTCAAATAGAAACAGGGCTCTGCTGCTACAATCACTAGCAAGGGTAAGCTGCAACTTTATCACATCCATTTGAATTCAATGATGCACGATGGCGATTTTATTTGTTTCCTTGTTGAAGCAACAAAGGACACCCAGAGCAAGGCGTTCTGCACTTTCAAATATGTCACTATCCCAAAGCATGGCCTTCTACATTGTGCTTCCGGAATGCCAATATGCCGCGATGAGATGGGATAGCTGTCATGCTCCCCAAAATATAAGCTTCAATTCATGTTCTTTTCTGTTAGAATGATATTTAATGAATGAAAGCAAACAAATTAATTTATTTTATGGACAAATAGCAAGAAATATGTGCCTGCAGTTTTGCATTGATTCATCAAAAGTTTAACAATAATTTCTAAAATTTCATTTTATAGTCCACATTGCTTAGCGCTATTGACTTGATTGTTCACTCTGTGTCATCATGTTTGAAATGTGATAGAAATGCCAATACCAGATATTTGTATGAAAATCATATATTGTTTTTCCTCACAGGAACAAGCAGAGACAGATGATAACATCAGGAATATCCAAGAGAGATCAGAGTGTGATAGAAGACAAATGATAGCAACATTACAAGAAGGTCAGACAATTCTTTCAACATATATTTGTACCCTTCTTGAATACAGTGGGGATGACGTGCAACCTGACAAATGCATATCTGATGCATATGAATGCATCTATTGAAAATGCATGTCAAATACACATTTCCATGCATACATTGTCAGGTTGTATGGAATCCCCTCCGTGCATGATTTCAGTATTCCATGTTAATTTTTATCAAACTCAAACAACCCACCAAATCGATAACGTACTCTGAGATATCAAATGAATGATTTTTGTGTTGGGTAGATAATAATTGAAATAATTTTTGCCTTATCCCACCATTTTTACCCAGTACCTGCTGCTATTATACAATCGAACCTGCCATAGCCATTAAGAAACCTGTCTAGTCATCAGGAGCTCGTAGGTACGATTGCTGCCTGAGTGTACCTGTGAATTCTTTTTCACAGCATCTGTCACCCAGTGTTTATCTATTTTGGGATAAGGCAAGAATTATTTCATTTCATAGGAGATACATTAAATTTCAAATGTCTAGTACATGATTTCTCATATAATTACCATTGGTATCAATCGTACTATTGATTGGAGATCTTTATGTTATGGGAGCCCTGTTGAGTAAAAGTATTTGGTAATGCAGTCCAATTTTGAATTGTTCACAGATATTAGGGAGACCTTAGTCCTTGGAGGCTGAATGAGAAAAGTCTAGCTGTTCTGTGAGTTTCATTAACTAGAATTCCGAGTCTGTTTCATTAGAATTACGTATTTTTGCCAGAAATCTACAGGTATTTCATCCTAACTTTTCTCCTTATTTTTCATTATAGTTGAGTACCGATCAGCAGATCTCATTCAACAATTATTGGAGATGAATGAAAAGTAAGTTTTAATTCTATTTTCAGTTTTAACAATGTGTTATTTGACATTGTCACCATTATTTCTAATTTAAGTGATTTAATGCTCATCAAATAAATCCTAGTCAAAATAACCGCAAAATGGGACCACAAAATAATTTAGTTTCATTTGTTTGTGTTGTTATTTTTGTAGAGTTCTTGACTTGCATTTATGTTCATTGAAATTTAAATTGCATTCTTGCATATTTTTTTTTTACATAGACCAAATATGTGTACTTGCAGCTCGAAGAAGTATATAAACCAAACACTCTACTTTTGATTCAACATGAAAACTTGTATTATGTCATTGCACATTATAATGATGATGGGGATGGTAGTAGAATTTTTCATTTTCTGCATACTTACATAGGACCTTCCTGTAACATAAAAGATGCAATTAATCATGCAGTACTCACTATTGTATAATATATGGTATTAAGATATGTTACAGGGCCCTTGTATTGTCAGTGATGATGGTATTGTTAGTGGTAGTAGTGATGATGGTAACAACATTAGCTTTATCTTCTTATCTGAGTAACAAAAGAAATCATCAATTGATTGATTTTTGTGTTGGGTAGATAAATAATTGAATAATTCTTGCCCTATCCCAACATGGATAAACACTAATTGATAGTGCTTTGCCGAGAAGCTGAGAAAAAAATTCTCAGGCATTCTCGGGTAGGAGTCGAACCCACGATCTCCTGATGACTGGACAGAAATCACTATTTTGGAATTCAAATTCTTAGTATGCGGTTATCTCTAAAGTCATTAAAATCTTTGTTTCCTTTTCAGGGCCAGAAAGAAAGAAGCATTCCTAGATGAAATGGAGAGAAAGATGTAAGTTGTTTTCCCACTTTTTCCTATGAAAGAATTTTTATGTGGGGGGAAGGGGGCAATTTGGTCCATTAAAATCAATACTTATTGTCCTTCAGGGAATTTTCCTCTTTCAATACCAATAGCTATCACTAAAAAATAGAATTGATATAATTAAAAATTTCAAAGGAATTGGTCTGTCATGCAGAGCATACGGTACATGTATGTCACGTATGAATCCTCAGCGAATACTAACAATACAAAACTTATATGTTAGAACCCTTCATGCAAAAAGGGAATGAACCTCATTTACATCAAAAATTTTGATGAGAAATTACATGTATATCTATCCGGATAATAAGAGTAAAATACACTCTTGAAGATGGAATGTTTTCCTGATTTGATGTATTTTCTGACAATGTTGACCAAATTTTGGCAATTCTGTCCCTCATCAGCAACGGATCTAATGACATTTTGTTAAATTGAGTAAATATTTTTATTCTTTCCAGGATGGAGGATGAAGAGATGTTCAAAATTCAAGAGGAGGAGAGGAAGCTAGTGAGAGAACATGAGGTTCTTATATCCATGGAAGGCATTCTAAGAGAGAGGCATTCACTGGAATCACAGAGAATAAAGTATGAGGAGCATAGGGACTCAGTTACTAAGCAGGCTTTGGAGAGGTAGGTGAAGAGACATTTATGAAAAGAATTAAGGCCCGATCACACTAAACACGGCATGGCCTAACGGCATGGCATTTATGCAGTATCTTGGTTGTTATTGACCAGCGCGCTCCTCCGTGCAAAGGATGTTTTACGATTGGCCAATGGCAAGGGAGATGTCGCGTAAAAAACGTGCTGTGATGCAATGCCATGTTTGGTGTGGAGGGGCATTTAGTGGTAGGGATGGTGGAGGAAGAGGTGGTGGTGATGATGGTGGTAGTGGTGTTGGTACTGATACTGTAGATGATGATGATGTTGTTCTTGTTTTTTGTAGTGGTGGTGTTGGTGTCGATGATGGTGGTAGAATAGTATGAAGATAGAAGGAGGGTGAGGATGAGGAAGGGAGGCGGAAGGGAGGCCGAGGAAGGGAAATGGAAGAGTAGGAGGTGGAAGAGAAGACGGAGGAGGGGGTGGGGAAATTAGGCTTAGAGGGCGATGATTGGATGACTTTTAGAGCAATTTGTATGTATCCTACGAAAATATATTTTGCAACATCTTCTGTGTTTGAGATTTAAAATTGTCAGAAAATCTTGTAACATGTAATTTTCTAACTTCCAAGTTTTGGTCATAGCAAAAAAGGTTACACTCTTTCTTCCCAGCTACCAAATTTTGCACCTGGAATGTGTCTGTATGAAATATGTATTCCAAAGTTATTTCAGTTTTCATCTGTCTGTAATTAATTTAATTTATGTACCTTTGCATCATAAAGAATGTGGAATTAGTAATTAACATGCCTTTATCATTTCTCTTAGGGATGAGTTGGATATGAACAAGTTGGGCCAGCAGCTCAGTTCAATAAAGCACAACCGAGATGAGATGTTCAAGGAGCTGATGCAAGAAGAAGAATTCCAGCGCCAAGCCTTCGAAACTCTACTCATCAACAAAGATACTAAACACAAGAGGCTTACAGATACAGTACGTGAAGCATAGTTACTATATAAGCTGTAATTTTTGTGTGTTAGTGTTATTTTTTTTATTTCACGGTCAGAACCTTGTGAAAAACTCCTCTCAGTAATGATGCACATTTATATGCATACACACAAAATAAAAAATGCAATCAATTATTACAACAGGTGAAAATGTCAAACTGGTCCCAAAACGCGTAAATATATGAGTGTGAAAAAAATTGGCTAACAATGTACCTCGTTCTTTAAAAGTGTATATCGTTTAACAATGAAAGTCATTTGGAAGATTGGGTAGGGTATGCAGAAGAAAAATATATTATTGATTTTTCACAATTTATCATAGGAAGATAAAACAAAAAAATCAAAGAGAGTCATTGTTAAAGGAATTTGAAAAAAATACTTCCAACCCTTTTGGCTCCAAATCACAAACAGCTGAGTCAAGTCATATTGGGAAAGATCACCAAAGAAGACAGGGAGTCCTGATATATGGATATGAGCATATGGTATAGCATAATAATAGAAATAAAAAACAGCTAAAATATTTTGATTTATTTTTTTTTTTGGGGGGGGGGGGGGGGGTTCTTGTTCTAAATAACAATGGGGCATCTAGCAGAGGTCACGATATAGAATTCGTCTGATGTATAATAAGGAAAATGATGATAAAAAACTGAAAACATTTGTGTTATTTCGCTTGATTCCAGATATACATGATACAGCAGCAGCTGGCTGAGGTCACGATGGCCGAGATAGAGAAGAGGAATATGAAGGCTGATTCGGCATCGATAGCCCTGGAACAGAAGCGAGAGGATCTTGCGGCCTTGCTCAAACAGCTTATGATGCAGAGGGAAGAGAGAGAAGATGCTCTCAAACAGAGAATGGTAAGAGTTTACATCCTCATTTTTCTTTCAAACAAATAGATTTCGATTTAATTTTATGTTTTTTGAAGGCATTGGTTGTTGCAAAATATTCTCAACTGCCAGGTTATTAGTGCTTTCAGAATATTTAATTGTGTGAAACTGTGAAAATAAGGCTTAAAAATAATTGTTTGACTGTTTGAAAAATGATGACATTTAGAATGCTACCTCTATAGACATGCTATTTTGGATTTATTGCCCATGACAATAAAAGTTTTCATATCTTGATTGTGCTCAAGTGATATGTTGGTGTTTTTGCATTCTTTGTTAGTTTCTCTTCCATTTACCACTGACTCAATTGTGGATTGTGCCTAGTTTATATACGATGTATACAATGAAACATTATTTCAGGAAAGTTTTTATATGTAGGCTTTGGGATGTGCAGAATCGTTGGAATTGCCCACATGCCTCCGCAACTATTACATAGAAGCAAGAATCGCTCTCAAGTCATATAACAAGTATTCTGCTTTTGTTTATTAGTTGGAGATGGAGGAATTGAGAGAAAGGACTGAACAAGATTATTGGCTGGTACAATACCAGAGGCTGCTAGATAAGAAACCACAGTCACTCATTGATCAGGTTAGTGATGATGATGATGATGATGATGATGATGATAATGATGAGGGTTAGGATGATGAAGATGATGATGATGATGATAATAATAATAATAATAATAATAGGTCCATTTATATATGCATATATTGTACTGCGCTTGATACGAGGTACCATATTATTACCCTGACTATAACTGCAGTGCAAGCCACTTAGGCGGTCAAGCATTCCAAGGAATTAATTCCTGCCAGGTACCCATTTCCACCTGGGTTGAGTGTGGCAAATTGTGGATGACTTTCTTGCCGAAGGAAATTAACGCCATTGGTGGGTTTCAAACCGGCGACCCTCTTGTTGAAAGGCGAGAGTCAGAACCACTACACTACGACGATGATGATGATGACAATGATATATGCTGATAATGGCAATAATGATGATGATGGTGATGATGATAATGATGATGATGATGATGAGAATGATGATTGGTGGTGGTGTTTGTGATTTGTGATCATAAATGATGATGAGGGTAGGGATAGTTGTGATGATGAATATATTAATTGATCCTTCTAATATAAGACTCTATTGACCCCCATTTATAAGTTACAATTTTCTTTCTGATTAAATCATCTCATCGTCTATGAGCATCCTTAATGTGTTCATATTTTCAATTTTACAGGTATTTCCACCAAAAAATAAATGTACCTCTCACATTCACAGAGGAGTGAATAAGGTAGTCAATTATTTCAATGCAGTGCAGAAGTTTGCATTGTTGTGTTTCATCAGTTTAAATCTGTCATCTTCATATGTTTGTTGTTCTCACAACACAAGATAAACTTGTGTTGAAATGCACTCTTCAAACCTCTTCATAAAGGAGAGTAAAGAATAAAGAGAACCTTGAGGTGAAAACTTACCTCCTACTTAAAATAACACTTAGGGTCCAAAATTATTATACAAATGTCCCCTTCCCCCGTCACTACGGAAGTTTGGGTAACATACACTTGTGCCCTCCTCGCTTTTACTTATACTTTGGCTGCCAGGTTTTTTCACACAAAATGCCCTTTGATCAGATGTTTGGGGAACATGCTGCATGCAGTCCCTTTTTACTCCAAAAGTTAATGAATATGTGTGGGATGGGCCTATGCTTCATTTGTGAGTTCATGCCAACTAACACACCTGTGAATGGAATGGTTTTCCCATGTTTATTGTCTTATCAATGCTACCTTTTCGCCTCATTTTTTTTTTTTTTACATTCGTCGACATTGATGTGGTACAGTGATTTTATTTCCAAGCATGGCTGCTATGAAAAAAAAAACCCAGCAAAAGATCGAATTATTCTCAAGTAATGAAAATATAATGGAGGAGGGAATATATGACGTATGCAATTCTCAATAAGTAAATAAAGGGAAAATACAGATTGTAGAAGATAGATTTATTGTATGAGCAAAAGTTAATAGACGTGGTGGACTCTTTATACCAGGGTAATGAGATTTTCTACTTTCTTGCTTGCTTTTTCAGGTTTGAAGCATGCTATCAATTACTGTAAAAGCCAATATTATGGTAGACATAAATTTGTGCAAATTCACTAAATTTTAGACATATTTGCATTGTAATTTTCATGTTTCGAATGAACACTGGAATGAATGCTGTACACATTCTATGAGAAATTCTTGAAAATAAAACCCCAGCCAATGGTTCAGCTTATACAGTACATATACATATATTTAGGTGTGGAAAACTTACAGTACTTGGAATGTGCAGGGAATGTTCTACTTTAATAACCAATATCAGGCTGCCAATTCTTGCATCCTGTTTGAAAACGTGAGACTGTTTGGTATATAACTTATTATTTCTCAATCCTTTTACAGAATATATTTGTACGTCATTATTAAATACCTCCTCTTTTTCTCTGTCATCCCCGTAGGAGCACAATCTAGAGTTTGCAGTGATGGATATCTTACAAGAGGCTGGTGCAGAAGACTACATCCCTAAATTTGCCAGGCATCGCGTTTCCATAGAAACCATGATGCAGATGGGTATGGAAGAACTCAGAGAGGTAAGGAATTTCAACAACATAGCTCTAGTCATGAAATATTGATTTGTCTTGTCTTAAATGTTTTGGATCAGGGTTGTATTTTTTTTACCTTACGAACGACTGGTGACCATTTCCTGCTCTTTATGATAAATGCTGTGGCCAAATCGCACCTGAAAAAGGATCAACGGTCATTCGCAAAGTTGTGCATAGATCTACAAATAGCTTTATGAAAGGCAACCCTGAACGGGAAAGGCAGTCTCTGTTGGCTTACAAATTGCAGGCAACATTTGAAGACTGCATACACTCTGTAAAAAACTTCAGTAAATGAAATCCTAGCCCCAAAAGAATATCACTCAGAGAATATTGTAATTTCACTCTATTTGAAGACAGTTTTATGATATAAGAATGATGAGTTGTCAATTTTGAATGAAATTACCAAAATGGTCAGCACATGGCTTATTCTTAGTGCTATTGTGGGTGTTTAGACCTCTGTTTTCAATCTGTTTGTCTATGTCTGTCCAAATCTCTTCTTTTTTAATATTTCGTTAAATGAAGTGGTTTGCTGGGAGGAAAATTTTAGAGTTCGCAGCGAACTTAATATTTTTGACTAGTTATGCTTGATTTTAAAAACACTTTTTTTTCTGTCATCACCAGAACTATCGATAACCTTTAAAGTTTCCATACCATCATTGTTATAGATCGGTGTCCATGAGGTCGGTCTTCGTCAGTCCATCTTGAACGCCATCCAAGGCTACGTTCAAGCTCAGAACCGGGCCATGGAGAAAGCTGCCGCCTTAGAGAGACCGATGACCGAACCCTCGGCCCCACCCATGGACGACACCAAAGGGAAGGGCAAGAAGGAACAAACGGAGGAAGAGATGGGTGCGGTCGCTGGTGCTACGTCAGGACCATTGGAGGCGATGCAAGCTCCGGAGGGATATACACCGGATGTCACAGTCAGGGTCAATACAGAGTGTGTCATATGCATGGAAAGAGATGTGAGTATTCATTTTTACATTTTTCAGCTTTTATTTGTTTCAGTGGGTTTTTTTTTTCATCCTGATGAAATTAGCAGACTGGAAACTCACTTCATTGACGAATAAAGACCTCTCCCAAATGACACGTTTAACACCCTTGGATTCTCAGAGCACATATTTAAATTCAAAGGAGAATCAACCCCTGAAATTATCGTAGTATCAGTGAATGAAGAAAAATTCCATTGACAAAGAAAGAAAATTTAAGAAAAATCTGATAATCCATTCCAAAGTAGATTGGTTACTGCTGTTAGTATAATCTCTGATCATTTTGCTTCATTTTGCTTCATTTCTATTGTGTGTATACATTTTACCCTTATACTGATATTTGGAATCTGTCTGATATATTACTTCATTTATCATAATTAACTCTTCTCGCTTTCCCGTTTTTTCCTCCATAGTCCGACATGCTGTTCTTGATGTGTGGTCATGTCTGCTGATGCATAAAGTGTTCCCAACCCCTCTTCAAATGTCCCCTGTGCCGAGGAGATATCACCTCAAAAATTATCATCGGGAATTCACCGGTTGGATGAGACTAGCTCTACGTATCAGTCGAGAAAGCAGGTTATATTTATATCTTTCATTTTTATTTCCAGGGAGATGTCATTTTTTAATCTTCTTTTGGCAAAGTGGCAGTAATATTCACAACCTGACATCTCAGAGAAAGCCACAAATTTACTGTTTTCCTTAATGCAGCCCAACACAGAACACAAGTGTTCTTTTACAGTACTAAATACAATTAAATCTGATCGGAAATATAAATTTAGAAAAATGCTAACTGTAAACATTTTCAGTTTAAATTCTCACATTGGATAGATAAAACTTTAATGCATCTAAAAATTATGACAACCAGATAAGATTTTTTTTGTGTTAGGTTTTGTGTCCTTTAAAAAGTGGCATATTTTAGCATGTCCATGCATCAAAATTTTGGTTCTTTTGCGATGTGAATACCATGTGCAGTTTTAACAATGGTACCATATGCCTCTTGCATTTACCATGTTGAATATTTTGCCACTTTGCCTAATGCTTTTTGGGAAATAAAATGCATCAAATCTGTATATGTGAATATTTCTTTTGTACATTATTATTCAATATTATATATTCATCAGTTACTGAATCGACACCCATTGCCATGTTACAGAGAAAACTCTTTTCTGTTTTCCATATAAATGTGTGTACATAAGTTTGTGTCTTTTATACTGTCTGTATCTTATTTATATTATACTGAATGCAATTTTACATAATTTGTGAACCAACAATTTTGAAACTTTGTTAATTCTTGTATTTATATTTGTCTACTTTTCTTACATTCTGTACAAATTATGTAGATGTATTATATTTTTTTTTCAGACTGATAAATATTTGATTTTCAATGTATTTCAATATAGTTCACAGATATCTGTTTATTACATCAAACTGTTTGTATCCCATTGGTTGGGAAATATTCATCTTTTAATGAATTAAAGAAGGGGAAAATGAATTGTGTGCATACAAGGCCTTCTTTTCACAGTTTTAGATCGGTACTTTTCAAATGACTTTATATAAACATACAGATTAATTTGGGAGAGATGGTGCTTCAGATATTTAATTGTTCTGTGAGCTTCAGTTAAAAGATTACCATAATGCAATTTTTCAATAGCAAATTAGAGCATGTTCAGTACTGTTTAAATAACAAACCCACAAATGGCTTTACTTGTTGTGAAAAAAAAAATGATGACATGTGTTGCTCTCTTCAAAACCCTTCCCCCCTGTAGGAATTACAGCTGATTGGCATTTTCAAACTAACAAAAATAAGCCAGAGTATGTGGGAAAGTCTTTTCCTAATTTCGTACGTGCATGTAAAGCAATTTGTTAATACATCAACATGTTTCATATTAATGTCTGCCTCCCACCATAACTAATCTACCTGTTTACCTTTAAATGCATTGTGGGGTAGCAGCATTTATTTCAAATTTACATATGGATGTCTTTAGAATTGAACCATAGGTTTGATTGAACAAGTTTAGCATGTTTGATTAGATCACTTTATTGACGGGTTGTTATATTCTTTGATTATATCAAATTTCATATTTTATCTCTGAATACTTGGAAATAGATAAATTTTATATAAGAAAGATATTAATTCTCACTGATGTTTCAAACAAACCGATAAGTTTCAAATTTAACGGAGGAGTACATTTTTAAGGAAACTATTTGGACCATTGGGGTGTTGCCACAAAATTGTGATCAGTGGCAAGTTGCAGTTGATCAGCAAGCTCCAATTAAAACCATGGTTTCTTACATTTCCTGTCAAAAGCACAGACATTGCGGGAATGAAAATGCACATTCCCATAGGCAACTAATTTGCAAATGATGCACAACTGATTTGCAGTTGATTTGCATCTTCATTGGAGTTGAGTTGCAATCGATTGCAAATTTTTAGCAGATTTATTCCATGGGGTGTTGCACAGTACCATCATATATTGGAGAGCAAAATCTGGTAGCTGATTTCAGCCATTCTCTATTATAATCCATGTTAATGTCGAGGCAGAAAGGTGTTTTGCTCTTAATACATCTGATAGGTACTCCCTATCAAGTATGAAAGGCAAAGTATATAATTTTTTATTGCCCTCAATGAATATATTTGATCCTGTATATATACAGATTTATAGTTTAGGGTATCAAATGGCCAAAATGTTGAAAACAACTTCAACAAGATTTTAGATTATGCATTTAGGTATTTGTGTGTGTTTGTGTGTTTCAGAAAATATCAATATTTTTATAGCTGCAATTAGATAATCTATATATGTACTTAATTTGATTTCTCTATACGCTCAGTATTTTTGTTATACCTATTCTGCCATAGTGATAGATATTTATGGATTATTAAGCATGGAAGAAAAATTTAATTATATATGTGGTCCTGTTCAGATAGAAATAGGTTCCAATGAATTCAGGATCTTAAAAAAAAGCATTTTAGCATCCAACATATTAAAACGAAAATTATTTTGTTTGTTGATGGATTTGAGGAAAGCTCATAGCCTGAGATCATCATTAAATTTTAAGATACTAGTTCTATGAAGGGCAAGATTAATTAAATATATGACTAGTAGAATTTAAATGTTTAATTTTTAATTAGTGTATTTCCTTACACACTTTATTGTTCACCCATATATTTATATAATATTGGATGGCAATAAATGGAATACCAGGGAATATTGCACGAGTTAGGGCAATATTGCACGAATCGAAGATGAGTGCAA
>BQKZ01002441.1:23512-43695 GCA_036244855.1 Temnopleurus reevesii
TCTTATGGGTTCCTAAAATTGGCAACGTACAGGCACAAAATGGCTGCCAACATGGAGAACTCTCCATTCACTTTGTACACAGAATTTCACCTTTTCTTCTTTTTCTAGAAAAGTAGACAAAATTGTGCTTTTCTCTTCAAGTATGATATGGACATTTTGATTCTTCATGCATTTCAGAATGAATTTTGTGGATTTATTGTCATTTTTTTCTAGAAAAAGAAAAAAATGTAAAATTCTGTATACAAAGTGAATGGGGAGTGCTCCAAGTTGGCAGCCATTTTGTGTCTGTACGTTGCCAATTTTAGGAGCCCATGAGGGGTTTAAATCAAAACTTTGAAAATTCATAACTTTTGAATGGATTGTTGGATTTTGCTCAAATTTTCACAGTTTGACCATTGTATTTTTCTTCATCCACTGAGAGAACATCAATGTCTAGGTGAAGTTCCCTTTTAAGGTTGTTTAAATCAGGGGGCAAATCTAGTACACGCGCATTGCTTACACTGCGCGAGATCACTTTTGTAGTAGATTTTTACCCAGATGTTCCTATTGGATATGACCAAACGTAAAGGCACATATTATATTCCAACAAATGAAAAAATTATAATTGCAGTCAGGGCTGCAGTGGTATTTTTCTTAGCAATTATTTGATGACATTTTTCAAAATTTAACAGGTACATAACAGATACATCTACATCTACTCTATCAAATTTTACGAAATTTGCAGGACTTCCTGTTAAAAATTCGCCACTGATGGTGTAAAGGGCGTGATATTTTGTGTTAAATTGCTCTCTGGTAGGATTGTAGAGATGTTTTATCATGTTCAATAATTTTGAAAATGTGCATTATATATTTATATGTACTGTAGGATACATATATGTAAATAGAGATACAGAATTTCAAAGTATATATATTGATTTTTGTGTTCATAAAAATGTATACTTCAAAGTTATGTGAAATGTACTGAGAAAACTGTCTTTTGTTTTACACATTCAATTTGTAATGTTTGGCATTCATTTAAGAGGTTAGCAGTATGTGATATTACCGCTATTTAAATGATTATATGGGTCTAGTTTTTTGTTAAATATGGGGGGAACAGAAGAGGGTAATAAAATAAAGTAGAGAAAGGGGGAGAGAGAGAAGAAGGAAGGAAGGAAGGAAGGAAGGAAGGAAGGAGATGGGGAAGATAAAGAGAGACAGAAACAATTGAGTGTTGGGAGAGAAAGGGGGAACAATCTGATGCTAGATAGAAAATAGTGGAAAATGGGGAACAAAAGATCCAAACAACTTGAAGGGGGGGGGGAGCAAAATACTAATTGGTAAGAAGCTAATTTATGTGAAATGCAATTACTTTACACTTTCATATACGTCAATCGTTCCAGAATATGCATGATAGAAATTAGAATATGAATCATGCCACAGCTGAGGCAAATATTTCATCAGGAGAGAATGTACATGTATATGGGTAGGGGATTCATGCTTTCTGTCCTTAAAAAAAAATCATTGTCGTTTTCGCCATCAACTTTGTTATATTGTAGATTGTTTACAGATGTATTAAACATCACCACCATAGCACCTGAATTCCATACATTTTTCAGATTCTCATTTTGTCAATTATGTATTTGAGTTTGACTTGTGTCGGATAAGTTAATGAGGGTATAATGTATTATTTTTGGACCAATGACGTGGTCTCAAATGTTATATTCCTGTTGAGGAATGTTCTGTGTACCTTTTTTGTGTTTCTATGCAATATACTGTTATATGTACACATATATTTAGTTCATGTACAAAATCAGGAGAAATGTATTATTCATAGAGATTTTCTTTTCTATTCTGTCTATTACTTTCAAGGAACTGTAAATTAAATATGATATGTTTCTGTCAGAACTAAGTTTGGCATAGTGTATCCAACTTTTGTGATTATACATCTAGGTCTTTTCTGTTAAGTACTTTTGCGTGACATGACAACTGAAAATGGTTTCTCTTTCAAATTATTCAGTTCATGAGTTTCCTCATCAAAGGAATAAAAGCTATCAGTTGTCCATGTTTGATAAGTCCATGTTGCTCTATATCTGACCAAAACACTTGTTGTACCATGGTGCACTGGTCAGTATCAAGTCACTAGATTCAATTTCAAATTTCAAAATTTTAAAGGGTATGTGAAACCTCTCCAAATAATTTGCTTGCTAGTAGTATACATAAAGCCAAACACCATGAACACTCCATGAGAGTTAAAAGGTGTTCAGTTTTCAATATATTGAATTTCTAAAACTGATCGATGTTCATGATACATATAAAATGACTTGTAGGAAGTGTAACTCTGGGACAGACACAAAAGAACGTGAACACATTCATGAAAGGCTCACAAGATGTCTAACTCGATTGTGAACGCGCCATTTATTTGCTTATAACTAGTCAGCTAGTTATCCACATTTCGGATAAAGTAAGTTTGGGTTAAATTTATGCACTTAAGCAATCTACAAATTCTTATTTTTTTCAATATCAGATACCCTTTAACGTAGGAGAATACAAGACGTGTTGATGGGGGAAATGTAAGGTTTTATCTTACTCCCATTGTCACTTTATTTGAGAAAGGTGTTTGTATCAGGGAAAACTGGCCAGAAACAGATATTTTGTTCACTCCTTGATTCTTTCTCTTTCTTTATCTATTTCTCTCATTTCTTGTTCTTTTTCTTATACATTTAAATGTGTATAATGTGTGATTTGTACTGCTATTTATACTAAGTAAATCAAAAAGTGTTATATGAACATATTGTACTGTTTACCAATATATTGTAATCCTATGAAAATATTACTCCTCCCTATACATGTTTTAAATGGCAGTTCAATTGATTTTGTACAATAAAATTCTGTCATTATCATTAAAAGATATTTCTAGTGACTCCTCTTTTAATTTATCACGGATGAAATGTTTTTATGCAGAGAGATGCTATTAGGGTAATACAAATATAAGGACTTTGTGTTGTTGATTTCACAAACTTGTCTTTTTGGTAGCACAGACAAGAAATATAGTACAAGAGAACATTTTTAAAATACCTGCTCATTCTCAAGGACTAATTTCATTTATTTCTTATGGATTTGTATTCATTTTATTCTTCATAATCATCTTTGCATTATTGTAGTTTCTGAATAGGGTAGTTGTAAATATTATATTGAAGAAAATAAAGATTTGTAAATCATAGTCATCCCCAGAAAATCACTTGTCTTTTAAACACAGAATCACAAATAATGTTATGAAAGTATTACCACCTGGAGTAGCTTTAGAAAACAAAAATATGTAAGCCATGGCCATCCCCATCAGCTATTCGATGCACAAACACACAGAGTTCCTCTACCCGACTCTCTCTCTCATAGTCCCCCTCTCCCTCTTTTACCACCCTCCACTCACCCCACTGCCCCACTCTCTTTCTTAATCCTCCTCCCCTCCCCTCTCTCTCTCCCCCTCTCTCTATCTATCTCTCTCTCTCTCTCTCTTACCCCCCTCACACCACCTTCCCCCTCTCTCTCTCTCTCTCCCTCCCCCTCTTTTTCTCTAGTTCTCAATATCAGTATGTTCTCATCTACTTTAGACAACTAAATGCAAAATTTCCTGAATTTCATGGCCGTGGAAAGACAAGAGTGAAATGGGGGCGCAAATGAATATTGTGCGACAAAGCACCCCTTTTTGGCTTGTAAAGCCTCCAGAAAGTAGTGAGGACTTGTTCCCCTATCATACACATTACAAACATGCATATCTAGCTCTCTCTCCCTCTCCCCCTCTATCTAAAAATATCAGGATGTTCTTATCTACTTTAGATAGCAAAGCATCCTGAATGTTCCCTTTCTCTCCTTAGGCAAACTTACATGTTTATACACACACACATACATACATACTTCCACAGTCATCACCCTACATAATTATATACATCCATTAACAGCCATAACACCTGCATTATCTATCTGTCTCATTTCCATTAACTCTCATCATTATTCTTGTAACAAATAGAGATATACTTTCCTCAATCTCCTCTCCTCTCCCCTCCCCTCCTCTCCCAAGTATATGGGCATAATTAAAACTAAAATACCAGAAATTAATAACTCTTTGTGTGATGCTGACACGATATTTATTTTTTATTAGTGTTCTCCAGATTCTTAAAAAATATTATATATGATATATATATTTCTACATAGATTATATTACACTTGGCTTCCACTACAATACATCATTTCTTCAAGAGGAAATAGATCATCATAAGCAAGTTCATTTTCTTCTTTGTATAAACAACAGTAAGGTAACAAATCAATTCTTAAAACCTGGTTTGGCATATTGATAGGAAATCAGATTTACATGATTATATATTTGTAAGCGAGATAAACTGCTATTTAAATGCAGCATTCAACTACAGGGCCATTACCTGTGGCAGGTGTGAAAAAAAAATGTTGACTTTTTCGCACAAAGTCTTATTTTGATCAAGGAAACATTGCATCCTGTATGCATTTTTCTCACTATTCATGCACAATAACTCATTGCCTTCAATATGAGTTGACACACCATAGCCGTTTATCACGTCACTGATCATTGAACATGGATTTTGCGTGATGTGTGTGACATCTGAAAGTTCACATCAATCATGTTAAATCCATGCACATTGGTCTATGACATGATGACAGACGGTTATGAGTCATTGCTCAATTTGAAAGCAAGCGTTTCTTCATGACTATTGAGAAACCTTTATAGATGAAATTCAATTGCTTCCTACTTCAAAATATGAATATGTAACAGAAATTGAACTTTTTTAATCACATACATCACAGATAATGGCCCCTAAAATGACAATAGTTCCCAAATAATGAGTTGTGTCAATTTGATTCCGTTACTGCAAGACCTAAATCTTTTCGAAAACATATAAGACAGAGAAGGTCATTTCGATAAGCCCTTCCTAGTGTTTTAAAACGTTTCTTCTGGTGGAGTTGTGAACTAAATGCTTTAGTTTTGGCAGTGGAGAATGATACAGAGCTGTAATGCATAAACAGTTATTGCAAATGAGTACTGGGATGGTGTTGGAATCTGATCAGGTAGCTCAATCTAGTTGCATTTTAACACAAGAATAATACCAATGAGATGATGGGAAAATTATTGTTATATCATTCGTGGAAGAAGTTCATCCAAAGGGTCAAAATTAAAGATAAATATCAAGCTATCATTTGCAAACAGAATCATCTTCGTCATAAAAACTCAAGCAAAACAGAAACCAAGTAAATGCTATTAGCTTAATAATGATCATTGGTAAAGAAAACGGATGACCGGAGTTTTCGTCAGCATATCTAATACTGATACAAGGTCCCAATAATCATCATCTCATGACAAAATCAAAAGCATACAGAGAAAAATTGAATAGTTACATATAGTCAGAAAATCGGGAGCCGGGTCATGTGGGGTCAGGATTTGGTCAATGGTATCTCCAACAAGACAAATCAATGGAAGCGATGGCGCTGGCGTCGGAGCATGTTCTGGCTGAAGCGGTCAAGACGTGACTGGGCGTTGGCGCCGGTCTCGGGGACGACGCAGGAGCCGGTGGTGGTTGCCTCAGGGAACCGCTCAGGAAGCCAGTCCTGACCGGTCCAAACCCGTTCACAGGTCTTTGTGACGTTAGTGTTGCCCATCTGCCTGGAAACCTCTTCATCTACTACTAAATTAATCTGGGAAAGGACTCCGGTTCTGGTAAAAATGATAAAATCAAGAAGATTGTGTACTATATTTTTCACTTTTTAAAGAACATTATGGAGTACAGAATTTCAAATTGATCCTGTACACAGGATGTATAAAAACATCTGTCGACTAAATGCTGTACAACTAATCATCAACATCTTTTTTTTAATGTTTTTTCAATGCTCTATAGTCTTATTTATTGAGTGCCATGAATAGCATATCATCTGATGGAATTGCTTCAAGTTTAGATGATATCATATTGTTAAGCTCAGCCATGCTGCCAGAATTTAGTCAAACAAAGGTTTGTATGTAGTCTTTACTTCAAGAAGTCAAACAACAATTTTGTGTCAGGAAGCAAATTATTAGAGAGATCAGCCACGAAAATTTTTTGCGCTACAGAGGTATCAAGATGTTCCAGCAAAAATCTTCATGAATTAGTCAAATTTTCTTTTTCATATAGATTGACTGACCCATCATTAAAATTGAATAATTTGCGGGAAAAGGATTGGTTATTCAATCTACCGGATACATAAAATTCTTCTATTTCAAGATTTGTAATCTGTTCAGCTCTAGCGTATTTGTATCTGTCACTGAATAGAGTTTTGGGAGCAGGATATCAAAACAAAAATCTTTCAATTTAAAACTATTTAAAATCTATTTGGTGCACAGGAGTATGAATTTGCAGCTCGCCAACCAGCTGGTGTGTTGGGTCACCGCAAGGTCCGGGTTTGATTCCCGGCTGCGTCAGAGCAAATGATGTTTAAAGATGGGAGATATGTTGCTACCCTGTTTGGCGTTCAAAAAGACATGAATAGAGACTACACAGTGGCTCCCAGGCCTACGATCTTAATGGGCTAAACAAATTTCAACAATGGTTTCCTAATCAAATTTGGAGTTGACTGTATAATAATAAACTGGCATTTATATAGCATGTAATCAGGCGAACTGGTCTATGTGCTTGTTTATCATTTATCAAGAATTAACCGATTGACTACTGAATTCTGTAATTCTCATAGACTTTGTGCAGGAACTACCCGGTTCCAGTAGTCGATGAGTTAAGAGAGGATACTTACATTGGCTGCTCAATGATAATCTCCTGGATATGATCTACAAGAATGGCATGCTTTCCAAGCTCAAAGTTCTTGTTCAGGGAGTGATTGTAGAAGAACTCTTTGTTTCCTACAAATGGATGAAAATGTTAATAAAACTTCTCTGATTATTTCATTACTGGATAAATGTATGCTTAAACATCAGATTATCAGTTAAAAAATCGAAATTCAAAGAACTTTGTTGAATGTTTGTCAAGAGCATGCACTCAATGTTAAATATTCATATAATATGCTGTAATTGACCATAGATGTATAATTCCAAATCTGACCCCCAACATATACGATGTTGATATTAAAAGAAACACAGATAATTCATATCTTATTTGCAAACTAGGTGTGATGATATGATAATGGCTAAAGTGGTTCATAAAAGTGAATTGAAATGAGTTAGATGTCCAATAAGTTGACAAATTAATGGAATTACCCATATGATAATTGTTTTACCAAATATATCAAACAGGGGTGCCAAATAAAAATCGTATTGTTTGTCTTTTCTATTTGAATGAACTGCGCCAAACTCAATGAATGCATCCACTAGTCAACCTGAGAACCTTTAATTATTGAATTATTTGCAGAGAACAAGTTGTTTATGCCATAGAATTTGACAGGTGTGTAATCGTGCATCAGAAGCATTTTGATCCAGTAGATGAAGGTCATAAATAGATGATTCCAATTAGCAATTAAATGTTCCTAATGAAGGCAGGCACGATGCATAATAGTACTCCGCATTCATAGACATCTGTTAAGATTGATACCGCCGTAAAAGAGGATAATTTTTAGTTGGCACGTGAGATCAAATATGAAAGTAACTTACCCCAGATGGGTACTTGACGGTAGATATCATCATCGCCAACCAGCTGGTATTTGTTGGCCTCATCCCTCCATATTTGGTCCTCTGTAAAGGTTGCATTGTACTCGATGATCTCCTCGCAAGGCATGCACTCACAGGCGACGGCGGTCACGACGGGCTTCAGGTAACCGTAGCCATTGTCGCATTTGAAGTCAGCCATCTTCCTCACGAATTTGGATGGGCGGCTGTAAAAATACGAGACAATTATGTTTCAGGATATAGAGCAGCTACCCTGCTACATTGTGCACAAAAGCTTTCTGCGCACAAGCAAAAGCAAGTTCAAATACATCCTTCTGTTCACTTTGTCCAGTCTGATAAATGAAAATGGAGTCGTAGACAATTCACATACGACGTTTTAAGACGATAAGAGTGAACATCGTGACAAACTATATTCTTACCTTCTGTGTAAATTCTAATTTGATATATCAAGGAATTATTAAATCCGACAATTTTGTCCAATGAGTCTCCTTTTTTCACTGAAGAAGAATTCTACATAATACAATAAAATTCTACTGGTTCGCAGCTCTTCACAACCTTACCTGCACATCTTGATCATCTTGTACTGCTTCTGTCCAAAGTTTCCAACGCTGATCTTCTTCATCCTCGGATTGCCAACGCATGTCACGTCCTTCACGATGGCTTGACAGGTGTCGTTACGCTGCTTCACGATGTTGGTGTAGGTCTCACCGCGGCAGATACCAGATTGGTCCTTGAACCAGTCGTCTATAGTAATGGAAATTTGAATGATTTGTTTTTAGTTATTGAAGAGTAAAATAAATAAATTTAAGTTGATTATGGAATGCTAATAACATCAAACATATTTCAAAAGAAAATCTGAATTCAAACTTACATTGGGTAAACAGGATAAAAATAAATCGAAGTTTGATACTCTCATGATGGAAAACTGGCAATGGTCTTTAAACATTTATCAAGTTGCTAGGACGGCAAGTTCCTCTAATTATGCTAAGATGCATATTAGTGCCAAAATCCAAACAATCTGGTTGAATCAGAAATAACAATAGCATCCATGATTGTTCTTCTACAGGAAAGTCAGTTCTAGGAAGGCTATATAATGTGCTTTGATTCTTATAAGAAAGGCGCTTTATAAATGCA
Source organism: Temnopleurus reevesii (assembly GCA_036244855.1). Classification (NCBI taxonomy): domain Eukaryota; kingdom Metazoa; phylum Echinodermata; class Echinoidea; order Temnopleuroida; family Temnopleuridae; genus Temnopleurus; species Temnopleurus reevesii. The sequence continues at coordinate 32,292 of BQKZ01002441.1, forward strand.
AATTATTATTATAACCATACCAGACTTGGAGCTTAGAATCAATTTAAGTCAATCGGAGGGGATGTTGTCCAAAAGTTGCAATTGATCGGAACATGCCAATCAAAATCATTGTTTCATGCGTGTCTTCTAAATGCGCATATCGTGCAAAAATGAAAATGCGCATAACAATTTGCAAAGTTGCAGTTGATTTGCAGTTGATTTTGAACAACACCCTTCTAGATTCTGACTTTTTTTAAATGGGAAAACTGCTACAATGAAAATGATTTATTTGTGAAAGATTCATGATGCACTACAGTCAAGCAGCCCTTTAAATCATATACAATATCTTACATGATGAAGCCTTGACGATGGCTTCCATGGAGCGGAGTGCCTTGGGTCCGAGGTAGGCCTGGTAGGACTGCTTGAGGGGATCGATGGGGAGAAGTTTGTTGTAGTCCCTGCCCATAAGTGTGTGTTCTCCAAAGAGAGCTGGGAGAGCGACAGACTTGTGGGCAAGCATCAAAGCCTTGGTGATCTTCCAGCGCCAGCTTCCTGTAATTGAAAATTAGACCAGTCAGAAAACTTGGTGTCTGGTACCGCCATACTGTTGAATTTTATTAATATTTTTCACTCAGAATACTAGCAGGAATACATTTCGTTCATGTTTTCATGAAGTGGTGGGAGCCAGAGGTTATTGTTACACCAAATGATCTACAAATCCATTGAAACGTGTCCTTCTATAAAATTAACACATTGTTTGATATGATGCCCGTTGAATAGGCCCTATGTCAAGTTTTCTTTGTCTTCATGCAACAATACCCTTTGGCTCCCATCACTTTGTAAAAACAAGGATGATTTTCCATAAAAGGTCCAATAAAGATTACTTTTAATTACTCCCATTACACCTCTATACATACAGGCCAAATACTACTAAGTATTTGTCTTCCGGACAAGCCCCCAAATGTCATTGAGGAAAAACCTATGCTGTACATCTCTCTAAATCCTCGCCAATTTTCAGGAAAATCTACTATATGGGATTCATCTTAACATATTAAATGCATCGAAACAGCACCTTGCTTTTCACACCTCTAGAACCCCTCCCCTCACATTTTCTTTAATATAGGAAACTGCATACCTGCCAATCCCAAAAGTATTATCGGAATACACTGTTTTTGAAAACTTAAATAATCAGAATGTTCCAGAAATTCTTATCTAACACTGCAAAGAATTCTTTTTTTAAAAATTCAGAATACATATATTAGAACAAATGTTTGAAAATCAGAATGAATGTGATCAAAACAGAAAACTATAAGGAATGGAAAATTACTTGCTACAACATACCTGACTTATTGTAAGCATTCACCAGGACAGGGTTCTTGACCTCACCAAAGTTGCATACCCTAGCGATGTCCAGATTCTCATCGATCTTAACGACCTGACCGTTGGGGCAGAGAAGACGGAGATCGTTGTAGGTGAAGCCAACCCTTGCAAGCAAGGTCTGGTCACGCAGAGTCTGCTCGTCGAAGAAGGCCATGTCGGCAGCGCCGCTCTTGAGGCATCGGAGACTGCCCTCGTAACCTATGAAGTCCAGTGGTGCGTTGTCTGTGCAAGTCTTGCTGATCTCCTTCTGGTGCTTCTGTGAATTCAATATCATTTGATTTGATAGTATATTAATTCAAATCTAATCAACTAGATTTAATCTATTTAAAAAAAAAAGATCTGCAGTGGTTTTATATGAGTTTAATTTGAGTTTTGTGTGAGTTATATCTCAGTGGTATTCTCCACGGGACTCTGGAATATTTTTATATGGTGAGTGAGCCATATAGATTATCTAATTATTATTTCTATTATTATTATTATCATTGTTACTATTATTATCATACATTTTGAGTAATGTACAGAAACATGTGCTTCTAAAAATTGGTTCGATTACAGATTTGTCACCAGAGTAAACGCAAAAACCACAACAATTGAGTGTACTACATATTGTTTGCAGGGTGAATGATGTAGGACCTGTTACAAAATTTGAAATATCCATTACTATAAGTCAAGACGAGGTAATTTCTACAAGTTTGATTCATGGTAGTAGTTTTCTTTTATTTAAGCAATGCTGTGTTTTATCACTTTCAAGCAAAAATAAAACAATAATACGATATAAACCATTTCTGTAAAATAAAGTGGGTCATGGGACAATAGATCCGTATGCAGTGTATTGAACAGTGCAAACACGACAATCACAAGTCGGTTCCCATTTGAATAGAATTTCTAATGAGCATTGAATCGGCGTTTGACTTAATTTTACGGAAATAAATAATATCATGTTCAATATATCTGAAAACTTGATTTCAAGCTATTAGATCTAAAAAGTAAGATTCTGATCTAACCTTCACTACATCAAGGAAGTTACGGATCTGAGGTGAAAGCCAGAGAGGGTTGGTGTATCGGTTGAATTCACGGTTTCGTAGCTCTGCGTTATCGAAGCGCTCCACGAATGTTTGCGAAAGGCGAGGGAAGTAGATCTCGATATAACTCTGATTTTGACAATGCAACGAGAAAAATAACACAAAATATACATAAGATGAATGTTGAATTGAAGAATATGCAGATTATGCAAAAACAATGATAAAGATAAGGATAAGAATCAATGAAATATGTTGGGAAAAGCCTCAATAAAAAGTATGAGGTTTGTGCATCTTAAACAGGCTGGAAATATGTAATTCATCACCTCTTTCATAAATTAATGGACTGTTATAATGCAGTCTATTTAATCAATGATTTCTTAATACTGAAATTTACAAAAAAATCTTTTATCTAAAGAATGTTTTTATTATGAAATAAGAAATAGGACATATATTGTATCTTGGTATGTTCACATCTAAGGTAGATGTAATAATTATGATAATTATGAATATAATCATTTGCCTTATTGCTATCATTTCGATCTCTTGGTCCTTGAAGTCAGCAAAGAGGAGAATGCTATTCATACCACCATCATCATCACTATCATCTCCATCAACCTTACTGCCACCATCATTACCCTAACAGCAGGGGTTGTAGAACAACATTCATCTCTTGATCTTTGCAGTCAGTGAAGAATGGAATGTTCTTAACAACATCACTATCATCATCATCATTATCTCTACTACCACCACTACTACCACCACCATCACCATCTTACCCTGACAGCTGGATGCTGAAGAGCGACATTCATCTCTTGATCCTTGAAGTCAGTGAAGAATGGAATGTTCTTAACAACATCACTATCATCATCATCATTATCTCTACTACCACCACTACTACCACCACCATCATCATCTTACCCTGACAGCTGGATGCTGAAGAGCGACATTCATCTCTTGATCTTTGAAGTCAGTGAAGAATGGAATGTTCTTAACAAAATCACTATCATCGTCATCATTATCTCTACTACCACCACTACTACCACCACCATCATCATCTTACCCTGACAGCTGGATGCTGAAGAGCAACATTCATCTCTTGATCTTTGAAGTCAGTGAAGAATGGAATGTTCTTAACAACATCACTATCATCATAATCATTATCTCTACTACCACCACTACTACCACCACCATCATCATCTTACCCTGACAGCCGGATGTTGAAGAGCAACATTCATCTCTTGATCTTTGAAGTCAGTGAAGAATGGAATGTTCTTAACAACATCACTATCATCATCATCATTATCTCTACTACCACCACTACTACCACCGCCATCATCATCTTACCCTGACAGCTGGATGCTGAAGAGCAACATTCATCTCTTGATCTTTGTAGTCAGCGAGGAATGGAATGGACTTGATATGGGAGATGAGCTCTTCCAGAGTGCTGACCTTGTCGCTTCGGAGCTCCAGGAGTTTGCTAAAGATATCCACCATCAACTCATCACGGAATTGTCTGGAAGTGGATAATCAACAAAAATTGAAATTGGAGAGCAGTAGGGGCAAACAGCTTACTATCGGCCTACTGTAGTATGTATGGTGCTGTCACATTAATTCGCGCATCATATTAATTCGTACATCTTATGAATTTCTACAAAATCAATGAAATATTGCAAATCTAACATCACCATCGTAAAGAGCGTTGTTTATTTGCCTAAATTGGAAATTTCCTTAGCAAAAGGACCAAAAACAATGAAAATATTGATAAAAGATCGGCCGATTTGCTTGCATTTGCAGAAAAACACGGGTCTCGCGACACTGAAGTGAATCCTTCCAATTTTCAGACAGAAATCATCAAATTTGTAAGTAAGCAGACATACCATTCGATTCCTTGATATTTTGTGGTCAAGCTACTGTAAATTTTGCATCTTAGATGGAAGCAATTTTATGGTAAATCTTGTTCAAAACGGGGCCTGCGAATTAATATCACACAATTTGTTGACAATCCTCGCCATTTTCCAGCATGGAGCGATGCGATCGTTTCGTCAATCGAATTTTGATATCGCGATATCTCCGTGATTCTTTCGTGGATTAATTTTATTTTTGGAAATATTTGAAGCCTGAAATATCTAGTTTCATTTCGTACCAAGATTTAAAAAAAGAATTTTGTATTTTATGAGATATATTGTGCTAAGTACCACGATCCAAAAATGCTCGAGAAAAACGATACGAATTAATGTGACCCCATCATACTGAGAGATGGACCATGGCACTGATGGGGACATTGAAGTCTGTGAGACATTATTTTGAGTAAATAAAGCGCCATGAGCGCCCAACTGAGGCAAAAACTGGCCATCATCATCATACTGTAATACAAGAGTGGAAAACTCTTTAATGCAGATATGCAATAATGCTAAGTATATATATATCAAAGGTATCTGACCAAAATTCGAATCGACAATCCTAGTAGTCCTGCAAAAAAACATTAATACATCATTTTCCTTAATCTTTCTAAAGAAAAGTCTGGCAAGAGGATACAGGAAGTAATTTAAAAATGATTTTAATCCATTACTGATGTTAATAAAGTGTATGCTTTTAATTATTTATTTCCATTTCACTTCTTGATATCCATAAATTCAACATTCGAAAGAGAAATGTAAAAAAAGAAAAAACTTAATCTAATCCGAAGTGAATTATTGATCTCAAATGTCCCTAAGAATGTTATTTTTAGTGAATTTTCACTTTTGAGGCATAAGATAGGTTTTTACAACTTACCAATCAAATGACATGTCGGGGTAAAAAAAAAATACATACTCTTGAACAACATATTCAACAAGTTAATATCTGCTATATTTGAAATATCCAATCCAACGTAAATGATTTATCTTCAATTTCTTCAAGAATGTTCTTTTTAAATGATTCTCACATTCAAGGCCCAAGCTAGATTTTCAGGCTTTTTCACATCAAAAGTTATGTAATGTAAAAAAGTACATACTCTTGGACGATATTTTCAATTTCTGTATCTCTACTATCCAATCCAAAGTAAACTATTAATCTTATATTTCTTTAAAGCATATTCTTTTCCATTAATTTTCACTATCTAGGCTTTTCACATCGGTTATGGCGGATAAGAAAATATACATACTCTTGGACGACATTTTTATAGAGTTTATCTCTGCTCTGGATTGTGGTCTCACGTGCATCAAGGACCTTGTTGAGGTTAGCAATCTTCTCCGAATATGGGTTGATAGATTCAAAGCTGGGGAAGGCGTTGCTAAGGCTAATAAAAAACAAAGAGATAGGTTTGATCGGCTAAGATATTATATTAGTGATATGATAGAGTAAAATAGTTATGGCATTTTTGCCCTTGAAATAATGGTAGATTCAATTGCCTCATATGCCTTGGACCATGTTGGGAAATGTTGCGCATTTTAAGAATTAGTATTATTATTATTATCATTATTAATGTTAATTTTAACATATAGAAAGGTATGATAACATAGAATTTCAAAATGAGAGATAAGAAACAGAAAGGACAACAAAAATTAGTTCAAATGTCAATATATTAGTCTAGGAAAAGTTATCGATTGTCATCGCTTACAAGGTTATCACTATAGTAAAAATTACTATGTTCTGGTGTAGACATGAATATGTTAGCATCATGAAACCCATATTGGTCAACATATGTCAGCATCTCATTCAAAAGAAAAGCATGCACTTTCTTTAGATCTTAAGAAAATGATAGACACAAGTACTGTTCCTTGCTGTACCCCTTTATACATTAGAATGAAAACATGCAATTGGATTGAACTATAAAAGAAAAGCATTGGACCCATTACTGTTCCTTGCGGTACCCCTTTTATTCATGAGAATGAAAAGCATGCAAATTGGATTGAACTATAGAAGAAAAGCATTGGACCCATTACTGTTCCTTGCGGTACCCCTTTTATTCATGAGAATGAAAAGCATGCAATTGGATTGAACTATAGAAGAAAAGCATTGGACCCATTACTGTTCCTTGCGGTACCCCTTTTAATCATGGGAATGAAAAGCATGCAATTGGATTGAACTATAAGAGAAAAGCATTGGACCCATTACTGTTCCTTGAGGTACCCCTTTATATTCATGAGAATGAAAAGCATGCAATTGGATTAAACTACAGGACAAAAGCATTGGACCCATAACTGCTCCTTGAGGTAACCCTTCATCTTACTGGTCACAGATCTTTTTGAGCGTCTCTTTCTTCTCCTCTTTGTTGTCCGTTGATAGTTTGTCCTGAACACCCCTCACAAGGTCAGAAAGTCCCTCGACACCAACCAGGTCGTCAAGCAGCTCAACGTTCATCGGAGCAGTGAAGTCAACGTGCTGAAGCATGGCGGTCAAGTTCATTTTCTTTAGTTCAATCAGCTTGTTGATATCAAGGCTAGAGTAGAATAATAAAATAACATAACATTGAATATTCTACCAGCATTACATCCACTAGATACTTTTGAGCAAACTATCATTGAACTGCACATATTTGTAACGATGTTTTACAAATGTTTTTACTCAATTATTCATTGATATCTATATTAACACATATCTGCAGTTCTGCAGATCTCTTGCTTGTCTTCCAATAACGTCTCTTACTCCATCTCCCTCTCTCTCTCCCTGTTTCTCATCAGGTTCTTTCTCCCCATCTTCGTTGTCAACACTGGGAAACATTCCCTTAGTGTTGAGGAAGTTCAATATTTTGGGTGGGTGTACGGCTCGACCATCTTGGTTCTCCACCCAACTCCCTCTCATACAGAATTTTCTCCTGTTGTTGTTGGGAAGTTCCATGTTGCGGGTGTGTTTCAGAGCATCCACTCTTGTTCTGTGAAGTTGTCAAGGTCATGTTTAGTGTCATCATTCCAACCTCACTGCCTAAGCCTAAGACACACCATTCTTGTTCAGCCTCTAAATGACTTCTCATTTTATTCTCTACCACAGCCATCTTAATACTCCATTTCTTTCCTCTAAACTCTTAACCTTTAGAGACCTTCCTGTTGTAGGTCAGGAAGTTCCACATTGCCGGTGTTTCCACAATATCCAGTTCTGTTCTGTGAGGTGGTTTGTTTGTCCTAACCTCCCTGTCTAAGCCTATTGCCTAGTAAAACAACATCGTGGAACAGCCTCTAAATGGCTACTAATTTTATTCTTTACCACAACCCTCTTAATACTACATTTCTTTCCTCTAAACTCCTTTCCTTAAACCTTCCTGTTATAGGTTAGGAAGTTCCATGTTGCCGTTGTGTTCCATAGCATCCAGTTCTATCCTGTGAAGTTGTTCATTTTCAACGTGTCTTTCCCAACCTCTTATAACCCTAATATACAGTTACACACCATCCTAAAACAGCCTCTGAATGGCTACCTATCTTATTCTCTACCACAACCCTCTTAATACTCCATGTCTTCCCTCAAAACTCTTACCCCTTGGAGACCTTCCTGTTGTAGGTAAGGAAGTTCCAGGTTGCTGGTGTGTTCCATAGGATCCGCTCCTGTACTGTGAAGTTGTGCATGTGATGTTCTATCTGTCCTAACCTCCCCGTCTAAATCCTGATACACAGTTACCCACCATACCGCAGCAGCCTTCGAATGAGTACACATTCTATGCTCTACCACAGCCCTCTTTAAACTTTAATTCTTCGCTTAAAACTCTTACCCCTTAGAAACCTTCCTGTTGTAGGTTAGGAAGTTCCATGTTGCTGGTTGGTTCCAGAGCATCCACTCCTGTCCTGTGAAGTTCTAAGATCATCTGTCCTAGCTCCCCATCTAAAGCCTAATACACAGTTACACACCATCCAGGAGCAGCCTTCGAATGAGTACACATACCCTGCTCTACCACAGCCCCCTTTAAACTCTAATTCTTCCCTTAAAACCCTTACCCCTTGGAGGCCTTCCTGTTGTAGGTAAGGAAGTTCCATGTTGCCGGTGTGTTCCAAAGCATCCACTCTTGTCCTGTGAAGTTGTACATGTTGAGGGTGGGGAAGCCCCAGTTCAGCTCGTGTCCAAGAAGGAGGTCTGAATCCCAGCGCCAGGTCTCTGGTTCAATTTCTGCAAAAGAATTGAAACAGTTCATCAAAATTAGTGAGGACAGATAGATACGTCAGTGAGAACAGTCTGAGATCACTTCTGCTACAAGTGATGAGCTCATGTACAGCACCATGTTGCTTTTGTTGCAAAGGAATCTTCTACTTCTTTTTCTCTTCATATCATTTTTATTGCATTGATTAACAAAAAGAAATGGAACAAGATGATATCTTGTTGAGGTCTATGAGAGATCAAGTGAGATAGATTTCTATGTTGTATTTCATTCAAATAACACAATAGAATCTATTTCCATAAAATGAAGTTCAACGCAAATTCAATGCTCCTTTGTAATGCTATTAAAATCAGAACCAGCTTGTGATTGTTATGTCCGCACAGTTCAATACAAGGCATATGGATACATTGTCTATGACCCTCTTTATTTTACAGAAATAGTTTATATTGTATTAAATCTGAATATTTACACCAGGAGAAGAGAGAAAAAGGACCAACTTCCCATCTGAAAGATGAGATCAGATCTCGAACCCCCATCGCAGGAACCAATCCAAGTCAATTTGTAACAACTTGATTTCAGGCGCATGGCACAAGAACAAGACGCCCATGACATGTATTGCAAATGATTTTCANGTTACACACCATCCAGGAGCAGCCTTCGAATGAGTACACATACCCTGCTCTACCACAGCCCCCTTTAAACTCTAATTCTTCCCTTAAAACCCTTACCCCTTGGAGGCCTTCCTGTTGTAGGTAAGGAAGTTCCATGTTGCCGGTGTGTTCCAGAGCATCCACTCTTGTCCTGTGAAGTTGTACATGTTGAGGGTGGGGAAGCCCCAGTTCAGCTCGTGTCCAAGAAGGAGGTCTGAATCCCAGCGCCAGGTCTCTGGTTCAATTTCTGCAAAAGAATTGAAACAGTTCATCAAAATTAGTGAGGACAGATAGATACGTCAGTGAGAACAGTCTGAGATCACTTCTGCTACAAGTGATGAGCTCATGTACAGCACCATGTTGCTTTTGTTGCAAAGGAATCTTCTACTTCTTTTTCTCTTCATATCATTTTTATTGCATTGATTAAAGAAAAAATGGAACAAGATGATATCTTGTTGAGGTCTATGAGAGATCAAGTGAGATAGATTTCTATGTTGTATTTCATTCAAATAACACAATAGAATCTATTTCCATAAAATGAAGTTCAACGCAAATTCAATGCTCCTTTGTAATGCTATTAAAATCAGAACCAGCTTGTGATTGTTATGTCCGCACAGTTCAATACAAGGCATATGGATACATTGTCTATGACCCTCTTTATTTTACAGAAATAGTTTATATTGTATTAAATCTGAATATTTACACCAGGAGAAGAGAGAAAAAGGACCAACTTCCCATCTGAAAGATGAGATCAGATCTCGAACCCCCATCGCAGGAACCAATCCAAGTCAATTTGTAACAACTTGATTTCAGGCGCATGGCACAAGAACAAGACGCCCATGACATGTATTGCAAATGATTTTCAAGTCATGGTCCAATGGATTGAATGGAGGTTAAGTGGTTGGTATTGGTTCTCACTTTTCTCTCTTTGCAAAATTCATGGAGAAGATTCTTTACCTGGAATGCATGACGCTTGGAAGTACCTGTTCACAGATTCAAAGACGGATCCAATTCTTGGGATGGTTCCATTAGCCAGGAGATAACCAATTGGGTTTGCGAAGGCAGAGAGCTGGAAGAGGAAGCGAATTTAAACTCATCCACTTGTTTATGTAAAGAAGTAATTAAAATATATATTCATATAAAATACCAATGGGTTGATTCTAATGGTGCTCAGAGATTCTTTCATAATTATGATTCAGTTGCATTCATATCAACTCATAACCAGAATAACAACCTTACATTTACCTACAAACCTTTGAAAGATAAAATGTTTATTCATTTATTTATTAATTTGGATATATTTACAAGGGCACTAATGTCATGATAGGATGAATATATCGTTCCAAGATTGTTAGAAGGATCTTTCAAGTGCAAAAGGAATTCAAATATTTTTCCTCAAAATTTCAGATACCACACATATGAAATAATAGAACTATTTTTTAAACAATATTCTTATCATTTTGTGTTAAAAAGTTGTACCGAATGCGGCACATTTTGATAATCGAAATACATGAAATTATTATACCATTATGTAAATTTCTATCCTCCAACAACCTACATTTTTGACGCCAGCAGAGCAGATCTTGAGCTTGAAGAGGTCTTTGATGTACTTGGGCTGATCCTCAGGGATGTCAAGAAGCTCTGGGTACTTGTTGTATAGAGATGTTCTCTTGATGACTGCAAGAGTCCTGGTGTGGGTGTCGTTGGCTGATACGCTGTCCTAAAACAGTCAGGATTTAATACCAACTTGTTAATTCAGTCATCTATAATCTGATAAAATACTTGCATTTCTTTAGTTTTTGTTCGAGGTCTATGTGACGACTCAATTGCGACGGATATAGACATGATCTGTTTGAAGCTTTTGGATTCTTTACAAGGGTTTACATGTGAATTATCAGACGTGAAGCGTTTCAATTCTAGTTAACTTTCAGAGCACTTACAAGAGTGCTTTGATCTTCTTGCAAGCGGAGTTTAAATCTACAGATACTCCAATTATTAAATGCTTGATCGAGATGCTTGCAAGGCATTGTTCCTGAAACATGGTCTAATATTCCACAAACTCAGAGAGAGGCGGCATATTTCAATACCATAAAGATTGTTCAAGAAGGTGCAACTTCAGGTTGGTAAACACATAGAAAAAATGGTGCAATAGACCTTCTAAAACTCGGAGCACCCTTTGGGTGCAATATTACACTCTTTATAGCACTTACATTACGATGGACGGTCATGAGAGGTTCCAGTTTGAACTCCTTGCCTGCGATGAAGGTCTCCTTGGGGTCAGCTTTGTAGAGGTCAGCGCTGTTGTTGTGGAC
>BQKZ01002441.1:43714-66904 GCA_036244855.1 Temnopleurus reevesii
TCAAGTTTACACGCAAGTCTATGGGGGTTGAAACAACTTGATAATAGATGAAAGGGAAGCACACGGTGGATCGATTTTATTTTTGGAGTACGAAAAGATGAATAGTCTTTCATCTCACAGACATTTTTCCAGATCGATCCACCGTGTGCTAATTCCTTAAATCATCCAAGCTTGCAAGTGCCTTAACAAGATATATTTTTTCAATTCGCTCTGAATTTTCAGGCTATTCTAACGAAATGCAACGTCGAACGTGCGCACATACGTACGCGTATGTTCGTTTTTGTTTCTTCCCGGTGCTCATAACAAATCTCCCATTGAATTTTGTTTCAAATAATATCCAGGTTTAATTAACTTTTATGTTGAATAAATAAATCGAAGCGACTTTAGCTTAGAATATATTCAACGACCGCAACGGCGATTTACGTTCAGTGAAGCTCGAAAATATCCCGAAAGGGATAACTCAGAATTAGCCAAATACAGATATTTGCTCGAACTGAACAAAGTCAAAGTTTACAGCTTTTACCATAATATTCAGTGCTTGATCAAGATACTGGCTATTCATTGTCCCTGACCTATTAGGTCTAATATTCCAAAGACCCTGAGAGAGGCAATATAATACAAAACCATAGAGCTCAAGAAAGTGCAACTTAAAATTGGAAGAAAGAGTAGAATATTGCACCTTGCAACACAGGGAGCACCTTTTGGGTGCAACATTACATTTCTCGGCAGGAAGGTGCAACATTGCTCACTCTCCTCAGTGTGCAAGATTTTACAAAATGCCTTAAAATAGAAACTGAAAACTTCAGTTTATGATTATTTCAATCAACTAAAGTCTTCTTTATTCACTTTACTAAGCACTTACATTTCGATGGACGGTCATGAGAGGTTCCAGTTTGAATTCCTTGCCTGCGATGAAAGTCTCCTTGGGGTCAGCTTTGTAGAGGTCAGCGCTGTTGTTGTGGACAGCCTGCATGCATTCCATGTGGGACCTAGCCAGGACACAGCCCCAGGCTACCTTCTTCACCTGCAATAAAGATGACAATGAGAATAATGATATTCTTACAGAGCATAAACCATATCAATATGTTTTGCTGTGATAGAAGGGCTTTAAAAGAGTAGATCTGTTTTTATTCAAAATTAAAACAATGAAAATCACCATGAAAGCACTATTTTTTTAATATCTTCTTACATACGATGGTTTCTGGAAACAGTTTTAGTGGGTAAGGGAGGTCTATTAGACTCCATGTACTTTCTAATTTTATTTATATAATTGTAAACTATTTGTTTTCATTACTTTCATATGGTCCAGGTAACAGTTAAGAATAAGAATTAGAAAGAAAGAGTAGTCACTTCTTCCTTGTCAAATGCAATGTTTAAGTTATTCTAATCAAAGTGTGCCCATGTGATTTTGATGATATTCAAGAAATCCGGTTTACCATAATAGAATGCTAATGGAAATCATATCAAAATTACAATATCTCCTAATATCTGACAGGCTACAAAGTCCTGCATTACCTCAGGGATGTTCTCTGCAATGCCCTTGAAGCGACGGCAAGCTTCCAATTCTTCAGGCTTAGTTACACAAATCTTGGCACGGTGTTTGGGGACAAGCTTCTTGCATACATCATGGGCCTCATATACGTGTCTTGCATAGACCTTGCTGTCATCAATGATTCTAAGGGTGTTTGATTCGTTTNTTGAGCTTGAAGAGGTCTTTGATGTACTTGGGCTGATCTTCAGGGATGTCCAGCAGCTCTGGGTACTTGTTGTATAGAGATGTTCTCTTGATGACTGCAAGAGTCCTGGTGTGGGTGTCGTTGGCTGATACGCTGTCCTAAAACAGTCAGGATTTAATACCAACTTGTTAATTCAGTCATCTATAATCTGATAAAATACTTGCATTTCTTTAGTTTTTGTTCGAGGTCTATGTGACGACTCAATTGCGACGGATATAGACATGATCTGTTTGAAGCTTTTGGATTCTTTACAAGGGTTTACATGTGAATTATCAGACGTGAAGCGTTTCAATTCTAGTTAACTTTCAGAGCACTTACAAGAGTGCTTTGATCTTCTTGCAAGCGGAGTTTAAATCTACAGATACTCCAATTATTAAATGCTTGATCGAGATGCTTGCAAGGCATTGTTCCTGAAACATGGTCTAATATTCCACAAACTCAGAGAGAGGCGGCATATTTCAATACCATAAAGATTGTTCAAGAAGGTGCAACTTCAGGTTGGTAAACACATAGAAAAAATGGTGCAATAGACCTTCTAAAACTCGGAGCACCCTTTGGGTGCAATATTACACTCTTTATAGCACTTACATTACGATGGACGGTCATGAGAGGTTCCAGTTTGAACTCCTTGCCTGCGATGAAGGTCTCCTTGGGGTCAGCTTTGTAGAGGTCAGCGCTGTTGTTGTGGACCGCTTGCATACATTCCATGTGGGACCTAGCCAGGACACAGCCCCAAGCAACCTTCTTTACCTGTGATGAAATTACAATGGGAATAATGATAACATTCTAGTAAACCATATCAATATGTTCTACTGTGACAAAAGAGCTTTAAAAGAAAGAGTGAAGGTACAACATCTTCCTAATGGGCAGCAATAGACCCAGGTGACGAAAATGGGAACGGTCAGAAAAAATGCCTTGTACTGCGAGGAGTTGTAGTGGCTGCCAGCTAAAGCCGGCTAATAGTGAGTTAAAATTACTTTCAGCGCCATTAGCACTGATAAGGTAGACCTGTGCGCTGTACAAGTAGCTACCATTACTAAACGATCATCTCTGAAGGTCTGTTTTTATCAAAAATTTAAATGAAATGAAGATCATCTAGAAAGAACTATCTTCTTATATCATCTTACTGACAATGGATACAGGAAACACTTTTGGTGGGGTGGGGGAGGCTTGGCAATGCTTATTAGGCTTCATGCACTTGGTAACATTATGAATATAATCATAAACTATCTGTTTTGACTAATTTCATTTGACCAAGTTATCATTTTAACAAAATACCTATCAGACTGGAAGAGGATTCATTGGTGCTTAAGTGTTTCATAATTCATGGGTTTCCTTCATGGTTGTCAAATGCTATGGTTATATACCTCCAAGTGTCTCTGTGATATTGATAACAACTGGCTTAACATATAATAATACTGATGCCAATCATAGTAAGATACATTACCCGATGAAGACTTAAACGTCATGCATTACCTCAGGGATGTTCTCAGCGATGCCCTTGAAGCGACGGCAAGCTTCCAATTCTTCAGGCTTAGTAACACAGATCTTGGCACGGTGTTTGGGGACGAGCTTCTTGCATACATCATGGGCCTCATATACGTGTCTTGCATAGACCTTGCTGTCATCAATGATTCTAAGGGTGTTTGATTCGTTCAGGAAGATGATATTCTCATCAAGGCGCTTGCCCTCTACCTCAAAGTGGCGACAATCATAGTTGGTTGAGTCAAAGATGTTGAGATCAAGGTGTCGGTCAGTGTTGCCATAGCGCTAGGGAGAAAGGCAATCAATTGAGATTCAATCATCAAAAAGCTGTCATTTCATTTAAAAAAGGGTATCACTTTCCATTTAAATTTACCTTGCTCTAACTCGAAAGCATGTATCAAAACATGACAAAATATAATTACAAATAAATAGAAAAACATAAAAATTAAGAGATGCACAGCTTAATTCACTTGATATCAGAAGAAGGGACATATTTCCCAAACGACCAGTGAATTATATAAATCTGCAGGCATATCCCTTGCAAATGTGTCATTATTATTACAATTTATTATTTGTAACTTCTTTGGATCACCTTTAAGTGCGCTATACAATAGATAGTCATTTCAGTTTCAAAGACTTAAAGTTTTTAAAATTTTAAATGGTCAACTCCAAAGTTAAACTTCCGGACAAGCCCCCAAATGTCACTAGCACTGTCCAGACAATCTAACACATCCACATGCACAGGATTCTGCTACATTGCTTTACCTCCATCATCTTTTGAATGAGGGCCTTGATATCAAGCTCCTTCTGTTGGGTGTTATTCTTCTTGATGAAGATGGTTGGGCGGACTGTATGACCGGCGTGGCATGTGATATCATCGAAGATATCTTCATCAAGAGGCCTGCTCTCGTCACGGCAAACAACGTTGTAGTTATCCCTCTCTGCAAAGTGGTAAAAAATTTACTTGCCTAAACCCACGATATATATTACAACTTTTGCTTCTTTGGAAGATTTAAATCTGACATGTTTGTTTAATTTTGGGGGCTTCTGCATGTTCTGTGGCACGACAGCTAGGCTTCAGATGTTTGTTGAAATATTTACAAATAAAAAGATGACATCCAGATATATATAAGTACTTATGTAAGGAAACAATGAGATTCAATGCAATAATGAAAATTATAATCAGTTACATTTTGGAACTAATGTATAAAAATAAATAGTCTAAAATACCTTAATCACTGATATGATTGTATTGATGTTTGTTTTATCTTTATTTTGTATAACAATTTGAACTGAACAACTTACTGTTTGGATTCTTCATGAGTTCCCTGACGACCTTCATGTCAACGAAGGTGACTTGTCCTTTGCCTGAGTCCAGACACCTGAGGGCACCCTTGATGCCACGGTATTCTTCCTCCTGATCCTGGCAGAGTGATACCAGATTTCGAGGGTAGGTACCATTCTTATTGTAGGGCTTCTTCAGGACACCTTGGTAAAGAAAAGAATGAACATAATAAACATAAAAGAGATTAAAGATGTGTCTCTAGCTGCCTTCTCATCAAATGTCTGCATTTTGAGAGAGAGAGGTTTAGATAGTAACCACACAACCATACATTTCTATCTGTCGGTACACACATAATAATCTATTTCTGAAAAATTAAGTTGAACGCCAATTCAATGCTCCATTGTAATGCTATTCACTTCGGAACCGGTTTGTTATCGCTGTGTCTGCACAGTACAATACATGGCATACGGATCTATTGTCCATGTCCCACTTTATTTTGCGGAAATAGTTTATATCATGTTTATCAATTCATTAAGCTATGTGGCAAGTCTACAGGAATGGATATATGGGTGTTGGCAGCTATATGTGCTAAGCAGGGGAACAAATTTGTTATCCATTATTTTGATAGCTTTGGTTTAGATCCCACCGCTGCCACCAATTTAAGCACAGGACACATACACACACACACCTTAAAAGAGTTATTCCAAGGCATTGGTTTCAGGCACCTATTATTTTGTTCACATCACACGATCTGCAATGTAAGACAGTTAAAATGATCATTTAGGCACCAGTCATTATGAAAATGACACATCCCACTGCTGCCACCAATTTAAGCACAGGACGCACACACACACACACACACACATCTCCATAGAGTAATATCAAGACATTTTTAAGCACATGTCACTTTTCTCACATCTCACTATCTACCATACAAGCAATCTACAACATTAATTTAGGCTCCAGTCATGAAAATGACATATCCCACTGCTGCCACCAAGTAGTGGCTGAAATGTGTTCCAGCATATTCTGAAATGTTTGGAGATTTGTCCGTTATCCTCAACCCACCTGGAAGACAGCTCTCCTGGACGAAATCAGAGAAGCTCTCCACATAGTTTCCAGTTGCGGGAATGACACCCTCTTTGATGAGATGACATACAGGGTCGACGAAGCTAGCTGGCTTATCAATACCCGCATGGCAGGTAGTCTTGTCACGGAGCTCAGCAAAACTATTGGGGTTGGAGAGGCTTGCCGATTTCAGAGCGAATGTCACATTTTGGTAATGCTTCAGGATCTTGATCTGTGTCATGAAACAAGGGAGACCAAATGTTAAATATTTCCTATTCATCTCATGAAATGGTCATCTAAAAATGATATCTTCATGTTTTTGAAGAGTATCGTTCTGAAAATATTTTGCAAATTTGTCCAATCATCTTTACTGCACAAATAATTTAGCCATAATGTTTTCTTTGAGCTTTACAGAATGAATCGCACAGTATGAAACCCTGATATCTGGGAGTAACTTTTCTCAAAGGATTGTATGTTGTATCTCACTGAAAAAAAGAAAACAAGCGATAGCAGAGCAATAAGCATGAAAAGATAAAAAAAAGAGATGATGTAAAAATACATGTAGAGTAAGTAATTCTATGGACCAGACACTAATTACATTAATCATGATTTACATCTGTTTCATAAAATGTATATGATGATTATTTCCAAAATTTTGGTTAAATGTTATGAAGTTTTATAAATGTATGTTTTGTATATCTTTCTAGAAAAATATTGATAATATCAATCTAGTTAAATGAATGATTTCAAGACATTCATACGTCTGGTTGTTCATCATTGATGGTAGTCTCATAGGCAATGGGTTTCAGATTAAAGGTGGTGTTTGCCATGAAGACCTCCTTCTCACGTGTGGTCATGATGTCAGCCCATCCTTGCTCGATCCTAGAGATATCATTGAGTAAAGAATATTCGACTCAAAATCTTACAGTGAAGAGGCACAGCTTTGTAATGGATGACTGAGAGACTTACAGGTGTAGAAATGTCAGTAGGTAACAAAGAAATTTCCAGACATGGAAAAACAAATCATGGAACCTAAGTTTTGCTTTAGTATGCCTTTATGCAAAAATAGTTGTTTTTTTTAATCTGGAAAAAGTATTGATCATTGAAATCACCTCAATATTCAAAGATTCAAGCTTTACTTGTATTGACCAATTTACTTCCTATGTAAAAAATCTCAGTGTAGAATAAAGGTGTCAATTATCCAGGTTCCTTCCACCTATCCTTCTATATATCCCACTTTAGCATTGTACTGTAACAATAATTAGGGCATCTCTAAATATAGAATGCTGTTTTGCTGTTTTTACTTTGTACTCTTTCGTATTTCCCTAATCTAATTTCGTAAATTTATTTTGAAATATCAGAGCCCTTCTTTTTTTCCACTCATTGTGCGTAATAGTGCTTGCACACGAGTTCTAGTGGGTATTTTACAGAGGTGGTCTTATGTATAATTCAGGAATGATCTAAACATCATATTAAGGTTTTGATAATCAGCCTAAATTGTCTGTATGCACCCTATCTCCAACCCCTTCTCCCAATGTTGGAAATACATTGTCTCCTTGAATTAAATCTTCAAAAGTGTTTCATGCACTCACCAGAACATACACTGCTCCTGCGATTCAGCCTTGACACACTGCCATTCCTTCCTGGGGGTCATGTCCAGGTCATAGGTGAAGCGGTTGGCCATCCTCTGGCATTTGGTCAGCTGGCATTTGTCAGAGACGCACCACCTTAAAGAAAAGAATTACAGGAGATGTTGGTAATTTTTTACTATTAAGATAGACCTGATTAATTGGGGGCTCCGAACAACTTCTAGATCACTCTGATATCATTGAGGAAAGAGGAAAAAAAGCAAAAAAGAAAGAAAAAGAAGAAAAAAAATTCTGTTCTCTTTTATTTTCCCATTTTTCTTATGAATCTCTTCTTTTAAGAATTATCTTAAATGGCGCCTGCCCCTCCAACCCCTGGATATACCTCTATTAAAAAATTAAAATTTTACTAAAATGCTAATCTTATTTTGGTTGAGCTGCTGAGAAGTAGTAACCTTTTCATTTTTCTTTGTCAAGCCACCAGAAAATTGAAGTTTCGTGAAACAGCCTAAACCCCCCCCCCCCCATTCCATCATGGCCCCTAAATAAAATTTGTAACATTTCATTACCTGATGGTGTTTGGTTTGATTACGGATCTTTGATGTTCATCGGGAGCAGAGTACTTTCCAACCTTTTGAATGAAATCTTGAGTCTTCTTGATGATCTCTGTGAGCTCATCCTGGCTGTGGCGTTGGCTTTCAGGTTCTTCATAACCTACAACAGAGTCTGCCAAGGTTCGTCAATGATTTGAATTAAAGATAAACAATACAGTATGACTTTGAATATTCAGATAGCATTCGAGAATGGCAATTGAGAATTATTAATAAAATGTGAACTCAATAACTTTGAATAATGATTCCAAATCAGTAACTTTGAACAACAATTACAATTCATCTCAAATAAATTCGATTGGACCTGATCCTTTTGTAATTGGTTGTTAGCCTATGAATGTGAATTGAAATTTAATTTGATATAATTAATCATAGACTCAAAATAAAGTGGTTCCAATACTTATAATTGATCCAAATCTTCCCAAGCCAGATCGCTGTATGTCCTTTTTAATAATTATAATTCATGTCCATTCCGCCATGTACAAAAAAAATGTCCTAGAACTTTTAAAAAGTCCCCAATGACCCAAGACTGATCCCTAGGACCATGATTTCAGGAAAATTGCAATATATCTACAAGGGGTGCTGGTTTGATTGGGATTTAGGGAAGGAAAAAAGGCTGAGCACAAATGTGATGGAAGTGCAATGTTTAAGACATTTGTGAAGCAATTTGATAATTGTTGTTAAAACTTTCAGTTATTATCTAATTATAATGATCAATTTTGACAAAAAATGCTGAAGGCAAAAAGGAGGGATGCAATACTTTCCTTCATATTTCTCACAAAATTCATTATTGACACTTCAGAATGGCGTTCATGAAGATTATTGCCAGCGACATGCAGAGAATTTCCTACAATTACCAAAGCAACAGTCAGCGATAGTGCTTTTCATCAAATCAAAATCAAGGATCTGAACAGATTAGTCAGCACTGCCTAATTGTTGCTGGCAACAAACTTCATAAGACACGCTCCCGTATTCACCTGCTACTGGTGGAACACAGATCCTGATGCCATCTTCATATTCACAGCACTTGTATCGTTCCTATCCTGGTTGGTCGCAGGTGTAGTCCACAGCACCATAGTCATAAAGGCTGCTACACCGAGCGGCCTGGCGGAAAACCTCCTCGCTGGGTCGGGGTGGGCAGACACCGTCCCTCCCTGTGGTAGGAACAAGGTGATGAAATAATATGGATGAGTAGTGATTGAGTGAAACTTCAGACCAGTAATTAGGATTTTAATCATGGGTTCATAATTTGACTTCGCATCCCCCCTCCTCCACCCTCCTTGCAAAGAAGCTCCTTGCTGGGTCGGGGTGGGCCGTCCCTCCCTAAGGTGGGAAGAAGGGGATAAAATAATTTGAATAAGCATGGTAATTGGGTGAAGTTTCAGACCAGTAATTAGGATCATGCGCCGTGGTGAAGTGGTCTGACTCTCACCTTTCAACCAGAGGGTCGTAGGTTCGAGTTCCATTCAGCAAAAAATTCATCCACATTGTGCTGGGTAAGTGGTAGGAATTTATTCCTTGAAAAAACCTATGTGCCTCGTAGCTGCACTGCTAAAGCCAGGGTAATAATGCTACAATTGCAGAGTGCTTAGGGAATTATCACGAATAGTTAATAAGCGCTACATAAAAGCAGTTCATTATTATGATCATTATCTTAATCAGAGGTTCATAATTTGACTGCACATCCCCTCCCTCCCCCTCCCCCACCCTCTATGCAAACTAACTCCATGTTGGGTAGGGATTGGCATACATTGTCTCTACCTGGTGGTGCAAACAAGGTGATGAAATAATATGGATGAGTAGTGATTGAGTGAAACTTTAGACCAGTAATTAGGATTTTAATCAAGGGTTCATATTTGACTGCACATTCCTTCCCCCTCTCCTCCCCCACCCTCCTTGCAATCATACTCCATGTTGGATAGGGGATGGCATACGGCCGTCCCTCACTTCGGCGGGAACAAGATGATGAGCAGCGATTGAGAGGAACTTCAGATCAGTAAATAGGATTTTATTTCAAGACGGCCAGAATTGGATGAGTGAAGGGTACGTAATGTTGTATTTGTGCAAAGAGGATATGTTGTCGTCGGGGGCAGTTATGTTAATATAATGGACGAAAAGAAGGATTTTGAAAACAAAAGATTCGCTCAAACGATGAAGCTGAAGAAAGAATTCCTGTATGTGGTAAACATTTCACATAGATAAGAATAAAAAAGAAGAAAGAATTAATACCAGAGGGAAAACGATACAATTTTCTCGTCGATGAATATGGTCAGCAAGCAAAGAAATGATACTCACTCCAATCTGTGGGCGAGGCCAGAGCACTGGCGACAAGACAAAGGAGAATGGCAACCCTCATGATTGCAGAACCTGAGCGGATCTAGCTGGTAAAATCAAAGCGGCAACAAGATGGATGAAAGATGATCAGACACTGCCTAAGCCTGTCTGTGAGATGAGCAAATGAAGTCGACGTTTGCGATTTTATACCAAGGCTTGTAACGCGCCGGGAGCAAAGTCAGAGTTGGAAACAATGTTACGGAAAAAAGCACCACCTCCAATTTGTCCTCACAGTGGTTCTGATTTGCGAAAAGTTCGTCGTGACCCCGATTCCAGCACCAACGTACTTCTGATTGGCTAGATCATTATTAAGCGGGGCGGAGTCAGTGGAATGATTAACCAATCAGGGAATGTTTCGATGTTGAACAATGGGATCCGAAGAAGATTGAACGTGAACAGGTGAACGAAACAGTAGCGAAACGAAGTGGCGTGACGATATCGCTTGTCAAAGGTTATCGTTTACTTTTTCCCTCTTTTCTCATGATTGGTGTTTCAGATTGCGGGCCGTTTTGGGGGAAATAAAAAGAACTAATTACATCTCTCTGGATCGGACATCGAACTCCAGATGTTTGAATGTATATCATCATGCGAGCAACCAGAATTTGAAGTCCCAGGGCCCGACTAATTTGAAATTTTGCGCCCCTCACAGCGAGGAGTTGAATAGCCCCCCCCCCCCCCCCCCCTCAATAAAAAAAATATTCCATTCCTTCTGCGTCTACCTTCATATAGCACCTCCGGGGGCAGACAAGCGAAAAAAAGTCATCGTCTCAAATTTGGCGCACCCCCAGCAATTTTTGCATCTTTTTTACCTTAAAAAAAAAAGGTTGCTCATACTTCTAAACTCATGCGCTCAACTCCCGACCCATCCATTCCATGGTGCGTACACAATCGTATATCGAACTTCAAATTAAAGCAAGCATTCAATTTCAGTCGTGATATTCGTTCCAAATTTGATACTTCAATTAACAAATTGTTGAAATTTGAATATGATGCTTAGTATACTCTTGAACATATTCTGCTCCAAAATTCATAAAGTTAGAAATCAATTCATCATTGGTGTATATTGGAGGTTCAAGTTTGTTCTGAGTCTGAGAGGGGGGTGCTGAATACTTTTTTTTCATTAATGTATATAATTATTCATTTATTCATTCATCTATCTCTTTATTGATTTTACTTGTCAAGGGTATGTCTCGAGGGGCCGCTCCCCCCCCCCCCCCCCCAAAAAAAAAAAACAGTCGGAGCTTCCAAGCTTATCAGATCCTGATTACGCTGATGTTCTCAGAAGGCGTTTTCATTTTTTTCACCAACAGTCTCATTCAGCTCAGATTTTGAAAAGGAATGCGTTCAGATCAATTAAATATATCTTTTAATTAACGCCGCAGCGTCTTTTTCATAATACATTGTTCATTATCATCATATATTTCCATCATTATAATCATAATCATCGTCGTCGTCATCATCATCATCATCATCATCATCATCATCATCATCATCATCATCATCATTATCACATCAATGATAGTCCCACAACAAAATAATCAAATATAGAAAATCATAAACACGATCATCATTATCATCACAATTATTATTATCATAATAATTGTCCTGCCCAAAATCATCATTATCGTTTTCACTGGTATCATAG
This sequence comes from Temnopleurus reevesii, assembly GCA_036244855.1. NCBI lineage: Eukaryota > Metazoa > Echinodermata > Echinoidea > Temnopleuroida > Temnopleuridae > Temnopleurus > Temnopleurus reevesii. The sequence continues at coordinate 55,465 of BQKZ01002441.1, forward strand.
TCACCATTACCATCATAATAAGCAACATCAACATCTTCTTTTTAACTTTCTTCTACATCATCATCATCATCATCATCATCATCATCATCATCATCTTCATCTTCTTCTTCATCTTCTTCACCCATGCCTCCATCATCATCATCATCATCATCATCATCATCATCATCATCATCACTATAACCATTGTTTTTTCACCCTCATTATTAGTACTATCATTACCACCATCACCATATTGTCCATTATCATCATCACAAACATCCTCCTCCACCTCATCATCTACTTTTTTCCATCTTCATCATCATCCTCATCATCAATATGTCCCACATTATCATTATCACCACCATCATTATCATTAACATCACCACCTTCCTCATCATCATCATTATCATCATCATCATCATCATCATCATCATCATCATCATCATCATCATCACCATCATCATCATCATCACCATCATCATCATCATCATCATACCCATCACCATCATCACCGTCATCATCATCATCATCATCATCATCATCATCATCATCATCATCATCATCATCATCATCTTCATCTTCATTATCATCTTCATCATCATCATATCAACCCTGCCACCTAAATCTCCATAACCATAAACATCACTATCACAATCACCCTCATCATCATCATCATCATCATCATCACTACAGTCATCAGTATCACTCTCATTCCCATCATTCTATCATCATAACAAACATCCTCATCATCACCATCATCATCATCATTACTATCCACACCTTCTCCATCATTATCATCATCATCATCATCATCATCATCATCATCATCATCATCATCATCAAATCAACCCTTTCACTTTCACCATCGCCATAACCCTCAATATCATCATCATCACCATCATCACCATCTCCCACAGCCTCATCATCATCATTGCCACTATGTAAAAAAAAAAAAACACCTAAAAACATGCATATTTTAAATATAACATTTGCATTTATTATAATTTCTCTCTAAAGTGTATCTTACAGTCATCAAAAATGTATTTCCAAGTGGAAAAGTATAAAATGAGTGTTAACACTATTCGGCATATAAACATTTATTTTCTTACAACATGAAAAAGTCATTTCAAAGCATTTCATTCAATACAAGAATGCCCCATGAGACAAGTATTTTTACCTATATGCTTATCTTTGAATAAAAAAGGTAGGAATTTCTCCAAAATTCTACTACAAAAGTCATTGAATAAAAAAAAAATTAATTGGCTGGGATTCAGAAAAGGTGGTTTATTCTTTTAAATAAGGGTTGAGTTTCATAAAACTGTTCAAATCAAATCAAATCATTTTATTTTTTCAATTCCTTTGTTCTCAGAGGTATATACGACTCTACGAACAAGGTTTAAACCATGAACTAAAACTTAAACCACCTTCGCAAATTTGGATTCTGGGGTGTATACAAGCTATTTAAAAAAAAATGTGTACAATGTACCGTTTTGAGCCCGTAGCCATGTATAATAGCAATTACATATGATTGATAAATCTAAATCTATAAACATAATTCCCCTTGGAGCTTTGATAATGCTCTACTAAATACAATCACTTCATCCATTTTTTTATTAACAGATATCCTAAATCAAGAAATTGGAAAAACAATAAAATTATCAAATCATTCATTTAGAACCTATCTTTTATAATACTATGACAAAACCTTGTCAATTAAAGTTATTGATTGTTGTGGGTTATAGTCTGAATACTACTACAATGATTTCTGCTTGTATGCCAGTTCTTAAAGATAAAGATCAGTAGTTTAACCTAACATACGATGAACAAAACAAAATTTGTTGCTCGAAAACAGTATCATGTGAATAATTTCACTGTAGCTCGCAAAGCAATTATAGATCTGAAGCGCCACCTCTCCCGAAACTGATCTGTACGTTTAAGCCAATGGTAATACACTACATGAAAAACCTCTATTTGAAGTGAAAGGTTCAAGAGACAAATAAAGACTGTATTTGTAGACTAATTAATCATCACTAAATGTTCATAATTCCTCATGAAATCAGTCTCCCATCTCACTCACATTTTACAAAAATACATCATCAGCGATATAAAAAAATACATCACCTTTTTACACATTTTGGTTACTTCTGTGCATACGCATCAAAAACTTTCATAAATTTGGGTATACGGCAAGTGTGTGTTCTCATAAAATATACCAATTATTGTACACTCTATGTACAATACTAATATCTATCTCTTTCTCGCTCACGAGACATAGAAATATACATCTCTAGTCCATATTACATTATTAATTGCACATTAAGTTCTAAAATGGTTCTAAAATGAACGTTTTTGTTCTTGAGCATATAGACAAGTGTAAAAAAGGGAAAGATTTTAACATCACAAGAGCAAAAACATCTCCTCTATTCGTTATCACAAATTGAGGTATAATATCAACTATATCTCTTACCTTCTCATGATATTCAAGACAAAAATATTTGTCATTTTCTAATAACTTTGATAAAAACCTCTTATAAAATTGTACAACTAATAGCTTTTATTATCAATCCATTAAAAAACAGCTTCTTTTTCTAAAGGAGGAAAATTTCCAATCAAGATGAAAACAGATAAAACTCATGGTGAAATCTGATATAACCTACAAAGGCTGATCACCAATCAGTAAGTTACGATTTTCAACCTTCCCAAAATCATTTCTCATCATGCCCTTTATCTATGTAAACCTAAACAATTCATGTACATTTGTTTAAACAAAGCCTACAAGATAATTTGATTATTGATGAAATAAAATTGAGTATTGATAGAATTGTGTTTTACTACATGTAACATTCAAAACTGAATCTTTGTCCCAAACAATTCAATTAGACCTGACAAAAAGGGGAGAGTTTCAATACTCACATACAAACATATGAATGCAAGATATAAAAGGTTGTTAAAAACTTGTATTTGTGATGAAGCGAGAGAATAAATACCATGTTGTCTATCAAATGGAATAGAACATAAACTGTCACTTTCATCAGACATAGGCAACAATAAAAAGCATTGCATTTGCCAAAATGTATTGATCAGCTGTGGACATAAAACAGAAATTTGGGGGGTAAAATGAGGGGATTTCATCTGAAATTGCTTTCCATACACAATAAGAAATCCATGACAATTCTGGTGATCTTACTTGCAAATAATGCGAGTAAGGAATGAAAAACTTGTTCATCCTACAAGTCCTCAGGTACTCGTAGCTATGGTTCTAAAAACAGACAGTATTTTTACTACCCTCTCTCTGGGGCCAATTTGAATTCCGAATGGTTTTGCATTCACGTGGCTATGTGCTGGAAACACATGCAGAGAACAATTATCATAATAGACATCAAAAGAGACATCACAGAATTGAGACATTTCCTGACTGAATAAGCCGGAACAAAAAGTGTTTACGTATGCTATTCTGAACTAATAAAATGAGCTTGTTATATTTATCGAATTTTAATTTCAGCTGAAAATAACTTCAATGTATTAAATGCCATCATTTCCACTACTAATCAATATGCTTACTGTTGCATCAAACAGTATGTCATACACATAAATAAAACAAAGAGGTCATTTAACAAAGAATAAATAAAGAGCACACCTCCTTTTTCAAAAATTACTGTCAACTCATGAAAAACACTATAAAATATATTTCCCATACATGCAAAATGAATGAATAGAAACTTTAATTTTCTCAAATTTCATTGTGAGCAGAAGGGACAAAGGATCATGTACAAAATAAACAACATCAGTGAAGCATTGGCAATAGCTCGATACACACAAAAGAAATTTCCTCCCCCTTTTTCTGTGGAAAAAATATTAAACAGGCATTGTGCAATAGATAGGAAGGGTAGTGTCTTTTGTTTGTACATGTATCTAGCACTTGTTGTTGTTGGATTTGATGGCGCTCTTCAATCTAGACAGATTATCTGCGCCACTTGTGAATGACTGAATGAAGTTTATACTTGGTCCAAAAATCCTTTGTTCTGTCTGTTCACAGTGTTGACTCTCAATAATGCAATAAATCGGCAGCAGTCAACGATCGCATAAACTGATGCTTGTGGAAATAGCAATTTATACTTTATCATGTAACAATATAAAAACTCATTGTATCCACGATGATGATGAAGTTTCTTCGACATTTATTGTGCTCTAATATAAAATCTGTCCGCATAGTCACTCTCACTGCCTATTTCTAAACAATTAAAAATGATTCAAAATATATCTACATGTGAGAAATGCAAAGAAGAATTGATTTTCATTTAATACACATACCATGTAAAAGTTGGTTGGCAAATAGACATTGAAAAAGATAGGAAGACATATAAAAAGAAATGCAATGTTTGTAAGAAAAATATTATTTTCTGACAATACAAGTATTCACCAGCCATTTAATATAGAGACGTACTGTATCTGACTTCAAAACAAGTGAAAGACACATTGCAGCACTATACAGACCATTACATTTATTTTTAAAAAATGGTGAACAACAAAGATAATTAAAATCATAAACAGAAACAAAACTCACAGAGCCATTGAATGGACCAAGGAGTCACACAGAAATGGAGATCACTGGTAAACCTAAATCACGATGGCTTCCGGAATTCTCTGAAATTTTCTCTCTTCATGTTTAGGTCTTTTTTACTTTTAGCTCCTAAAAGAAAGATAAGTAATATCTAATGTAATAATAATAATGATTTCAGTATGATCAAAGTCACTATTGAGATAGTTGTAAAGTTATAAAATCAAACCCTGTTTTGTCGGACCCGAAATAATTCCGTACATGCAGTTTATGCATACAAATGTAGTCCTTGTACAGGCTAAACTGGAAAGTTCATAATATATAATCATCAGGGTAACATTTAAAAAAAATTATTTGAAAGTCCAGCGCCTGACAACTAATCAAGCAATGCCATGTTTTAAAAATGTTATAAAAACTTGAAGTTAAAAGTTGTGAACCAGTAGAACAATTCACCAAAATTCTAAATATTTATTTGCTTGAGTAAAAAATAGGAAAATAAAAATGGCTTTACATGTATGTAAAGGTAAATACTTGCATGAAGCAAGGGGAATATTTATAAACATTTAGATAAACAAACAACAAGCCCATTTCTCAATATCGAGTGGCTAAGAGTAAATGCAAAATAAAATATTGATATTTGTATTGCTTAAAAAGGGACCATAAATATATTTTGATAAACGAACAGCTGGTGTGGGACAGGCATTGAGCCAGCGACAGATATGATTAAAGTGTCCCCGTCACAGTCATAAAAGAGTGCTTGAAGATATGTATTTGATCCAAACCATTTGCATTGTGGAGAGTGGGGAAGTATGTCACCATCGAACACATTAGCTCAGCCCATATGCATAGTGGTATCGCTCAGCGCTCAGGGTGAATTAGCTGACAGGACACTATCCTGATCCTTTTGCTTTTGGAACATACCATGATTGGAAGAACACATGAAGTACACATTCTTTTGAACGCCCTCATGTGACTGAGATGGAGAAACTTCAAAGGATTTAGCAGGCCAATTGTTCGTTGATGATAGCCAGCTATTATCTGAAACAATACGGCCATTTAATTCCTTTCTAGAGATCTTGAAAGTCGTTGCTGGATCCGCGAGTGATAGGATGGCGTGAACATTGATAATCCATCTTGAAAATGTTCCATAATAATGTTGTCTTTAGCTGCCCAGGAGCATCTCTTGTCTTTGTTGTTGAAAATCTTAACGAAAAAATCTTCATGAAACTTCCTAAAGTCTGCACATAGTCACCTTGACATTGGTCATCTCAAGAAGAACAGATTGCCCTACAGCATAGAGCATGTTCTTAATTTGCAAGTTAAGACACAGTTTCACATCTGGCGATCTGGATCACAGTTTTCATGAGAATAAATGAGAAGACAGAAGAGGGTCCCGAAACCATATTCCGTCACGACTCACTACTAAAGACACAGAACTTCATATGGATGCTGATGTAGAGGTCGTATCTCTCTTATTGTTAAATCTAAAATGGTCATCCAATATCTGTCAGTTGAAGGCTTCATTCAAAAAGTTGTTACTGTCATAACTATACATCTTGATGCACTCTGGTCACTTTTAGGGGATCAGGGGACTGTAACATTAAGGAGATTGTGATCAATTGAAAATCTCTCGTACATGACTTCCCATAGACTTACAATTGATTTGAAATCTTTATGTTACAGGACTCTGGAATTGAGAAGCTTTCCTCCAAGTACAGCATCTCTCTACATGTACTCCACTCACGCTTCACTCTTGTTTCCAAAGAACTTGTAACCAAGAGGTTGAATGCGTGCCATATATCTCTGCAAATGCACTCTTATGAAACATTGCTTGCTGAGGAACTCATATCACATGCTTTGTAGACTTGTAGCAAAGACCACTGTGTAGCAACTATCTACCTCCATGCACACTGAACAACAATTTGTCTGATCCTCCAAGCATTCCTGAACCAAAACAGATCATCATAGCTATCTCCCAGATGGACCGTGATCATACAGTACTTTCTTTCCGTTCAAGGGCTGCATGAGCATTCTCCTCCTCTGGTGTCGTCGCATCATCATGTGGTATCTCTGGGATCATATCCCCGTCGCCATCATTGTCCGATTCGATGATCGACATGTCTATCCCCATCACCTCCTCATCGTTGGCCTCATCGTCGAGGACTCTTTGCTCTCGTTGGATCAGCTCAGGGTCTTTAGCGAGATCGCGATCAATGTCCGCCGCTTTCTCTCCGGATCGTAGCCTCTCTCGCTTCTTGAAGATGGCAATCTGAAGGAACAAAATGTATGAATTGCTATAAAATGCTGGATGACTCTTTTAAAGTTTGAATGATTTATGAAATGTGGAATTTTACGATTCTACAGTTTTGTGGCCCTAAAGCTATAACAGCTCCAGGCAGTGGTGAAATGAATCACTATTGAGAATGTGCTTTTTATTCTGATATCACAACTGCTCATGCAGGCCTTTATAGGTTCACTGCTACAGTATGGACAGAAATAAACTTAACAGTGTCCCACCTAGGGGGTGTTGCTCAAAGGTTGCAATTGATCGCAAGTTGCAGTTGGTCGGTACGCGCCAATCAAAATCATTGTTTCATGCGCGTCTTGTTAAATGCGCGCACCATGTGCGAATGCAAAGATGCAATTGATTTGCAGTTGATTTTGAGCAACATCCCCCTAGTCCCACAAAAATGCATGCCTTTTGCATAGATTTTGATGGTACATGGTGGGAAACAGTCAACTTTATTTCTGTCCATACTGTACATTATGACACCTTAGGGTCTGCATTTACCTGCTCATTGTAAAACAACATCAGTTTTGAAAACACCAACATACATAAAAAGTGCTGTTTACTACAAAAAATAAGAGCACATGTCTTCATTCTGTATAGTGCTCAAAGCATTTAAAAATATTACTATTATCCCAGCTTTAGCAGGGCATACATCAGCATACATGGTATTCCAAATACCCATTCACATCATTGGAGTTGAGAACAGCACACTGTGGATAACTTTCTTTCTTAAGGAAGTTCTTAGATTTTGAACATGTTCCTCTAGTAGAGAGGCAAAGTCAGAACCACTATACCACTATGCTTTTAAGCATAGAAAAGGTGAAGGGCAAAATAAAGATTAAGTGCATTTATGACCATGAACTTTGACCAATTCAAAACTTGGAGTCTTGATGACAACATGTTTATAATTCCATCATAAAATGTAACAAACAAATACACTTTTTTTCAAGCAAATGCAAATGTTTCATAGGTACATTATATTTCTCTCTGGAAAACAGATCTCCAAAACACAATGCTCATTTTGATGTGAAAACATCCTGTATAAATATGAGGTCACAGACCACCAATTTTTATTTCTAGGCTGAAAAAGTAATACCCACTCATTTCAACATCATTGTTCTCCTCCCCATTATATTCCTTGGAATCAAATTAGCACCTTGGGGTTCTCATAAAAAGGTCCCTTTACATGGGGTGATTACTGACCTCTCTTGTGTTTTGAAAGATCCTTAAAGATAAAGTACAGTTTTCATGAATATAATTTTATCTCTAATAAAACCAAAATAAATTTATAAGCAAATTAATTTTCATAAGCAGAGGGCATACCTCTGACAAATTTCATGAAGAAACATTGTAACGATGAATTTAAAATCCTGTGAAATGAGTTTGGAAATATCAAAAATAATTTTCTTTTCTATTGTCAAGTTCATTATGTTTGGGAGATAAATGGAGACAAAGTACAATGTTCATGTGACATAAGAAATAAAATAATTTCAGAAATAAAGTCAAGACACAAAATGGTGAGTATTGTGGTGTAGTGGCTCTGACTCTCATATTTCTTTCGAATTCCATCCATGGCATTTATTTCTATCAGCAAACATTTCATCCACATTGTGCTGCACTCAACCCAGGTGATGTAAAAGGGTACCAGCAATACAAAGATGCAACAAATAAGGAAGCCATGTTGTAGCCGAGTAATAATTCAACATAGTGCAGAGAAACACTCGGTCTTAAAGGGCTTAATAGCTGATTTTGTAAATTATTCCCAGTATCATTGAAGTTTGGGATGTAATAGATACATAGTAACAGAGGAAATAGGGTTGACACATATGTAGAATGAATCTACAAAAAAAAAGAACTTTTCATGAATATCCTTCTGCTGAAAAAAAGGATCTTTAGCCATTATCTCATTTATTTTACAGATTATACCCCTTTTATTGATTCTAAACCAAAAAAAAAAAAAAAAAAGATAATACTTGAGATTCTCAGAATGGTATCTGTTTACAAAACAGTCTATACCTTTAAACTTGACTTGCAAGAGATTTGGCATGACACCAAATAGAACATCAGGTTAATAAATTTATTATTTGTTTACCATGACGATTGTCTATCACAATATTGAAGAAAATCCCCTATCATGTAATGCTGGAGATTCCCACAGTAGATTAATAAACATTATGTCAGCTGAAACTGGGAGCTTCAGAGATGGCTGGTTAAAGATAATTAAGAAATTTTGCAGTTGAAAACCTCCCTCCTCTCCCTCAAGAGGATCTAGTAGTGTAGCATAGGCTATAATTCTCCAAGATTAATAAAGGCTACATAGATCAATTTATGAAGGCCTATTGGGAAAAAATTAGAAAGCTAGTTATCATCCTCCTGACATTTGTTTTTGAAATATGCTCTGTTTATTTTTAATCTGTTTTGGATATATGTAACAATACACATCATGGATTTAATGCTTTCAAATGACTTATGTTTTGAATTCCAGTTCACCATTCATGTGTCATATCTCCTGATAAGGCACTGATTAAAAAAAACATTTGTACAAGCTGAGATTGAATTTGATATCCTTTCTATATTGAAAAGAAGCTAGAAAGCAAACAAATTGAAAATGAAAATATTTTGATAATACAGTAGGTAACAGATGGCAGAAAGTTTAAACAACTTTGAAGAATGTACCTTAAAGAAGTAGGGCACATTTGTTTTCAAGCATGTACTGCAGCAGAAGTACTACTCTAAAAACATAAGTAATAAATGATAAGCCATAAAAAAAGAAAGAAAATGTAGAAACAAATTTGTACATTAGGAACTCCATCTTGGTATCAACGCACTGGAATAAAACAATGCCACCTTCAAACATAGTAGAACTGTAAGATGTGCACAAAAGAACATTAGTTTGGCACACTAAACACTATTACACTTGGGCACAGGGGACATACAATAACTTGGTCCCAAACACCAAATTTTTAATCAGACACAGTATGCAATACTTACACATCATCAACAAAATCTATGAAGTTTGGTTATACATAATAGAACCAGCAAGCATAAAAAAGTCAGAGAAGTGACACCACATAAAATGAACTTTGTCATCATTAGGAACATCATTCGTATCAAGCAATCACTCCTACAACAATCACTCACTGTTCACAGTGAATAGATATCCACATCATCATCACCGCGAGCAATATCATCATCATCATCATATGTCTTATCATCATCCTCGTCATCATAACCACCACCATCACCACCATCATTATCGTCCTCTTCAACAACAATATCATCATCTTCATCATAATCAGCATCATTATCCAGGGTTCTCACTATTTTTATCATCTTTACCATCCTCATCACCATTCTCATCATCATCATCATCATCAAACATAATCATTATCATCACCACCACAACCATAATCATCATCATCATCATCATTTCCTCCCTCTCCCCCTCCTCCTCCTCCATCTCCTTATCAGCGTCATCATTATCATCACGATCATGGTTGTCACAATCATCACCACCACCACCATCTCTTACCTCTCTCTTTAGTTCCATTATCCGGTCTTTCAGTTCCTCTTCTCTGTGGAAGCTCTCTGCCTGAATCATCGAGTTCTTCGTGATCAGCTCTTGGTTCTGAACATAAGAAACAAAATCAACCGTGAATATTATCCAAAATGTCACAAAAACTTGCATTTACTGTTATTTTCATTACCGTAATCAACTATGCCAAACCCCATAATCGTAATAAGTGAAAGTCTATGAAGTTATCAGAACACTGCCACTGTGAGCACAAGGGACAAAGGAATTGAACAGAGGGAACAAGTTAATTCAAGCCTTCATAATAAATTCAGGAACAAAAAAAGAAAACATTCACAAGCTTATCAATAAAACAGTTGTGACCCCTACTTAACATTTCTCCACAGAATAAGAGGGAAGGAATTTTTTGAGTGCATCTAGCTATTATGAAAGCTTGAATGGAAGTTGTTACTTTGTATCCTACATTCTTCATTTCTTCTCACAGTATTCCACTCAATGCAAATCTTCTGAAATGTTAAAATGAAGGATGAAACATGTTCAATGACCCAAGACATGATGATCAGCTATGATGAGCCACAGCTCATATCATCTATAGGCAATAAGTTACTCTCTATGAATATTGAGAGAAACATATACAAAAGACAATTCTTCCTCCATCAATATAAGATTTTATACCAAAAAGTCACCAAATTTTGGTTGCACACATCAAAGATAAGGCAAAATAACACAAATTGTTTGGATGCCCATGAGTGACCGGCCTTCTGAAAATGTGCTGACCGGAACTTTTTTGTAACTCAAATTAAACAAAGAATCACAATAAAAATCAGGGGAAAACTAGACAAATATAACCTGAAAAGTCATTTTCAGTAGAATTGTAAATAAACATGTCAAATAAAACCTGAAAATTGATTTACAGACGTTTTATGGCTTTTTATTCCATTCTTAGGGGGTGTTGTTCAAAAGTTGCACTTGATCAGAACGTGCCAATCAAAATCATTGTTTCATGAGCATCTTCATTTCATGAGCGACCCAGAATATAAGTCTTTCTTGGGCATCCTAACAATTGTTATTGTTTTTTTTT
>BQKZ01002442.1:2530-29119 GCA_036244855.1 Temnopleurus reevesii
AATTATTATTGGAATAACTATAAATGCGCCTATCATGATCAATCTTTGTGCTTAATTGATTGGTGATGAGTTCTAACATTTAGTACTCTTCAACATAACACAACAATCTTGGAAAGTCAAATTTTAGGTGATAAGTTCTAACATTTAGTACTCTTCAACATAACACAACAATCTTGGAAAGTCAAATTTTAGGCTGCAAAAGAAGTATTCTACCTTTAAGTATCCATATATTGTTACACACTGAGAAAAAGAGAAAGAGAGAGAGAGAGAGATGGGTGTAGAAGGAAAGAGGAAATAGAAAGGTATTTGATAAAGATGCTAAGGAAAAGGGGTAGAACAAGAGAGAGTATATGAGAGAAACGAGGAGAGAAAAACGGGGAAAAAAGAAATGAAGGAAAGGAGAGGGAGACTTAAATAATAGAAGACAAGACAAGGATTAGGGGGAAGGAATGGTGGAGGAAATGTAAGAAGTGGGGAGAGAGAGGGGGATGTTTAACCTGAAATTTGGAGAGGGTTTTAGTGCTTATTTTGTGACGATAAATTTACTAAAATTTTCACCCATTGCAATGCCCACATGTATACAATGATCTTTTAAAACGTGAAATTATCAATTGGCTGACATGTGAATATGACTGAAATTCAATGAATTTGTTCAAATTTATGAAGTCTAGATATTGGCTTTTGTCTTAGTCGCAACGAGGAGAAATGAAACAGGATGATAGGAATAAACCTTAATACAATTTTACTTACACATTTTGGACCTGGTTGTTTAAATTTTACTAGAAATAAAATATGAATAAATAAAATGACCTTTAACCAATCTCCAGAGATTCAAACTGTTCCAGAATATGCATGAGGTGTATTTTGATATGAATAGGTGGGTTTACAAATACATAGAAATTTTTATGCATTCTTTTTTCAAAAAAGATTGCTCTTGACTACCCGAAAGCTTGCCTGAAGCTTGCCTGATATAGCAACAAGTAATGTATGCAAAATGGAACCAAAGTATTGTAGTTTAATTTTTCCTAACTGGTCTGATGAATACCAAGCAACTATGTTCGTAGGCAAGGAACATGCATATATTTGAATCTATCAGTAAATCAACATATTCAAGGCTTTCATCACAAGGGAAAGTCTGAGAGTACATCATTGTTGTCAAATTTTACTACTGTTTTGTTCAGCTGTTGTGTTAATCACATTTTAATTGTGACCTCATGCATATTCTTGGACAGTTGGCATCTCTGAATCTTGTGACCCCTTGGCATAGCTGCGAACTGATACTAATTTTTAGTAATCATTACTTATTTGGCCTCAGATTTGTTAAGTTGCGTGTTAAATTCAGTGAAGATTACTAATTTTGGCAGCATTAATACCATGCATTTCAATGTGAAATATGTAAAGATTACTAATTTGTAGCCGGATTATTACTAATTTCCACTGACTCATGTTGGCAGCTATGCCTTGGAATGACTCCCTCTCCTGTTCTCATTGACAGCATCTAGAACGAAGCCAAAGCTCCCTGAGCAACGAACTGGCGGCACTCCAGATGGATCCCGAGCTCAGCTCCGGCGAGATGGACATGATAGAGGACGTGGATGTGGAGAAACTCTCCAAGGACATCGAGGAGAACCGCGTGGACTACCTGGAGCGCTCCAAACATCTCAAGATGCAGCTCAATGAACTCAAATCAGAGATTGAGGTGTTGAAGGTGGAGGATAAGCAGACGCAGCTGGATCGCATCTATAACGATGTGAATAGTAGGGGTGAGAACAAGAAAGCGACGCTGAGTAAGATTAGCAAGGGATCCACCAAGGCGCGTGTAGCGTTCTTTGAAGAGTTGTGATGAACAATGGTGATTTCATTGTACTACAATGTGACTTGTCGGGGAGAGAATGAGAGAGTTATGCTCATTAACATCAGTAATGGGTCAAACCAAGGCACACGTAGCATTCTTTGAAGAGTTGTGATGAACAATGGTGATTTCATTGTACTACAATGTGACTTGTCGGGGAGAGAATGAGAGAGTTATGCTCATTAACATCAGTAATGGGTCAAACCAAGGCACACGTAGCATTCTTTGAAGAGTTGTGATGAACAATGGTGATTTCATTGTACTACAATGTGACTTGTCGGGGAGAGAATGAGAGAGTTATGCTCATTAACATCAGTAATGGGTCAAACCAAGGCACACGTAGCATTCTTTGAAGAGTTGTGATGAACAATGGTGATTTCATTGTACTACAATGTGACTTGTCGGGGAGAGAATGAGAGAGTTATGCTCATTAACATCAGTAATGGGTCAAACCAAGGCACACGTAGCATTCTTTGAAGAGTTGTGANATCACATTCTTCAAAGAGTTGTGATGTAAGTTGGTAAGTAAGGGAGAGAACAAGAAAAAAGAAGCTAAGTAATGTTAGCAAGGGATCAACAAAGGCACGTGTAGCATTCTTTGAAGAGTTGTGAAATATGTCGATCATTTTCTTGAACTATGACATGAATATTATAGGAGAGAACGAGGCAGATCTTTGACGGGTCTACCGCGTCACAGGTCACGTTCATTGAAGAATTTGGATAGATATTGTCGTTCTCTAAAGAATTGTGATGAAATTTGGTCATTTTCAGAGCAATACTGTAAGATCAGCAAGGGAACTACCATAGCATCCATAAAATTGTTGTCAATTTGCCTTTTTAAAAAAAATGTATAAGTGAACAGTCATGCCTACACTAAACAAAGTATGATCAGAATGTGCCTTCCCAAGGCGCGAATCTTACGGGGTGTTGCTCAAAATTTGCAATTGATAGCAAGTTGCAGTTGAGCGGAACGTGCCAATCAAAATCATTGTTTCATGCGCGTCTTGTTAAATGCGCATACCGTGCGCGAATGAAAATGCGCGTTACGATTTGCTAAGTCACAGTTGATTTGCAGTTGATTTTGAACAACACCCCCTTAGTCTTACAAGTAGATGAAATGTGAGGGAAGTTGGTGATTTTGTTGAACTGTGTGGTGAACAATACATTTTTATAAATCCCTCTGAATTAAATCTGTACTGACGATATGAATACGTGTAGTAGGCAAGAGAGCACGAGAGCAACATGTTAGTAAGACCACCAAGGGGTCAACCACGGAAATGCTCTTCAAAGAATTCTCCTTATCGCATATAGCCGATATTACCAGATATCACCTTGTGATATCAATATCACGCGCTTTGGCTTTGGCACACTCACTTCCGGGATCCATCTTGATTTCACTGTATACTATACACGAAATTTCAATCCATGGGTATTTAGCGTAATTTCTTCGTTTTGAGTCGGAAGCCCAGCATTTGGCTGCTTCGCAAAAGAAACCCATATAACAAATGAATGCAGATATGAAAGAAAAATGTATAAAATGATGCTTTTATTCGCAAAAATCGATGAAAAAAATATGACACTACAAGCCGCTGACGAAGTTTACCGTAGAAAGCAATATACTTTTGAAAACGCGCGAATGTTACCGGAAGTACCTGTGCCAAGAATCAGGGCCAAAATAACTAGTGCACCGCATGCGTTCAGATTCGGAGAGCTATTTGCGATAGGGAGAATTGTGATGCAGATTGTTTTTGTTTTTTTGAGAACTCATTTAATGAACAATCAGGGCAAAATCACTCTGAATAAGATCAACAACGGTAACACTATAAAATGTGTCATGCTCTTCATAGGATTGTGGTGTAAGTTGCTCATTTTGTTATTATTATGTTAGAAGGGTTTGGTAGTGAACAGTCAAGCAAAAAAAACTACACAGATTAGGATAAGGGAGTACCTGACTGGGGCACAGGATCCAAAAGCAACGGTCACATTCTTTTAATAATTGTGACTAAAAGTTTTCTTTAGTTGAATAGTTATTCACAGAATTGTGACCCGTAGCTAGAACCACTCTGAAGATATTCACAAAGAGCCAATCAAAGTACATGTTGTCTTCTACAAAGAGTTGTGATATAAGTTATTGAAGAAGGTATTTTAATCAATCAACATTTTTCTGGCCCAGACCTAGCATTAAAGTTTTAACCTTCATGTAAAACCAGCAATAACTATGTTAAGATATATGTTGCATTCTTTAAACAATTGTGATGAAGATAAATAATAATAATAATTTGCATTTATAAAGTGCCTTTTCGTAAGATTCAAAGCGCATTTTAGAGAAGGTGGAAGAAATACAGAACAGGCCACCAAATTTATACATGTACAGAAATAACAGAATGAAAATACATGGATTACAAACAAGTTAGCATATTAATGGAGCATATAATTATAAGAAAAGGTGTGTTTTGAGACACTTCTTAAAGAAAGAGTGTTTGACTATTCTTAATTGTGAGGGGTAGAGAGTTCCAGATACGTGGGTAATTTTTTGAAATGCCTTCGCCTTCGCAACTAGAAAGTCGCCTTTGATTGCAAGTTGCAGTTGTGAGAAGAAAGCCCCACGTGACTTGTTGTACCGTGAAGTCTTCTTCTCATTTTTCATCCACGATTGAAGCCGTCAAGCAATAAGTTGCAGTTGATCGGCAATTTAATTCATTGTCTCATATGCATCTTGTTAGAAGCACAGCTGTTGCATGAATCAAAAGGCAACTGATATCCTGTTGATTTTATAGTGATCTTGACTTTCTAGCAACATCCCCATAATATCAAATCTTATGGCCAACGAAATTGATTCTAAAACAAGAAAGGGTATTTGTTTATTTTGCCATTCACTGTCGTCAAAAGGAAATTTGAATCATTCTCACAAATATTGATGAGCTCACAATTTATTTTTTATCAGATCTTGAGTGCATCAGTTTGTAAATCAAGCGACATACAGAGTTGAAAAAAAAAATGATCTCTTAATGTAATTTGAATTTGAAAACTGATTTGTAAATGTATGATTCCCGGTTAAACACTAAATAGAGCTGTGCCGTGCAAAGGATGACAATTACAAGTATTTTACAAGATTTTTTCTTTTTCAATATGATAATAATAAATGTATAGTATTCATAACTCCCCAAATCCCCTTGGAATCTGTGATCAAGACATGGAATCTAAAATATATTTCAATGATATAGACAACTTCAAATTTTATTGTAACTGTTGTTATCATATTAACTATATTCACATTAAAAAAATAGAAATGTATTTCAGGCATTAGAAGTACACATTTTCAAAATGGCATTAACTTTAATACTGTGTATTGAATACTAAAATTCATCATACTCTATAGTACTAACAGATGTATTCATTTTAGCTTTTGATTTGTACTCTTTAGTGTTAGTTATTTAAGAAATTGAATCAAGAAATCATGTTTTTAACTAATGGTATGATAATTATAATAATGGCTGCAATTTATGTAGCATACGTATCCACTCTGTGAGTGCTCAAGGCGCTTGGCATTAACATTACCCTGGCAGTTTAGCCCGGCGCACACCAGCGCACTTGGCTTTTCGAGGAATACATATTCCTGCCAGGTACCCATTCACTTCACCTGGGTTGAGTGCAGCACAATGTGGATGAATTTCTTGCTAAGGAAATCAACGCCATAGGTGGGATTTGAACCTACGACCCTCTGGTTGAAAGAAAGGTTAGGATCGTAACCACTGCACCATAGTGATTGACATTAATTTAAAATTGCAAACAAATTCAAATTAGTCCTTTGAAGATGTCAAAAGAAAGGGCTATGCTCGCCCACTCACCCTCTTGCCCGGGACAAGTGAAAACACTATATGGGCAAGTATTTTTCAAAATCACTTGCCCAAAGGGGCATGTGGCCATTTTAATTGAGGCAAAATCAATACCAGATCAAGATATTTCCAAAATAGTTTGGGATCGCTTTGTAATTGTTTCACTTCACTTTGTGTAGTGTAGTGAGAGACATTGTATGGTGCTGTCACATTAATTCGCCCATCATATTAATTCGTACATCATATAAATTTCTACAAAATCGATGAAATATTACAAATCTGACATCACCCTCATGAAGAGGGTTGTTTATCTGCCTAAACTGGAAATTTTATTAGCAAAAGGACCAAAAGCAATGAAAATATCGCCAAAAGATCGGCAGATTTGCTTGCACTTGCAGAAAAACACTGGTCATGTGACACTGATCTGAATCCTTCCCGGCTTCCGATTTTCGAACAATCATCATCAAATTTGTAAGTTAGCAGTCATACCATTCGATTCCTTGATATTTCGTGGTCAAACTTTCTTTTGCATACTGCATGACTTGTATTTTAGCATTATTTTCACCATAATTATTCATCCTTGTATTTTATTGACTGTAAGTTTCATCATGACCTTTAAAATGAGGTATGGTCTATAAATGCCTAGATTTGAACAAATGTACCATAAAACAAATGTCATGCATTATCAATAATGGAATTTGGGCAGCAAGGAGCTACTGGATAAGCTGGATTTTATTTTATTTTATTTTATTTCATTTCATTGTTATAGATTCATTACCATGGCACTATAATGCCCGTATACTTGAGTACAATGACATTTCAAAACTAGATTAACAATCCTTTCATAGGGAATAATGTTTGAAATTCAGTGAATTTGTTAAATGTATGTACAGTGGAACCTCGTTATAAAGAGGTCGGATATAGCGAGATACCTGTTATAACAAGGTGATTTTATTGGTCCCAGCTCTTTATAGTTCTTTGTTGTTGTTCTTTTACCCTGATATAGTGAGGAACCTGATATAGCAAGGTAATTTTCATGGTCCCAAGGACCTCATTATAAAGCGGTTTCACTGTACAATAAAATATTTCCTTTGACAGTATTCTTCATGGGCAAGTAAGATTTTTAATCACTTTCCTTTAAAAATTTTTTGTAGAGTTCTGAGAAGGAAATGAAATTAATTTTTATTCTTTGAATGCATACAATGCAATACATTTTTTCTTTATTGATGGTGCTTCAACAAAGTTTAACATGCTCATTCTTACTTGATCATGAGAAAGCCAAGTGGGATATACAATTTTATATGAATCAACTAATATTGAAATACACTACTTGTGAATTATAGATAATGAATTAATATAAATATTACTAAAAGTAGTTTCCTACTTCACCCACTACATGTATCAAATTATATTATTTTAGGCCTCACATGCTTTTATATATGTATAGATTTCTACTAACTTCCAATTAGAAATTTAAAAAAAAATCAGAAGGATTGTGTCAAAAGTTAGAAGCAAATTAATAGTGAAGAAGAATAAGATGATGAATGTTGTTCAAGTTATCAGTTCATGCACATTTACGTATTAATATTTGATTGCATTATGTTTTGTAGCCTAAAGTGTGTGATATATTCTTATGAAACATATAGCAACAAGACTATTGCATGACACACGTTCACTCGCCATAGCAAAAAGAAGCAAAGGATACCTACTGAATGTATGTATGTAAATTTATTCAAAAGATTGTTAACGTTATTATCTTGATAAAACATGCAATGGTGCTGTGTGTTTTGGCAAATTTGTAGAATGGTAGACAATTTTGAAGATATGCATCAGTTCATTTCATTAAAGGGAAACCGACCCCTGGACATGACGTCACTGATTCCGTCAGTGTTCCCGTTCGCACGGATCCCCATGATCGTCAAACCTCTGTGAATTTGAAAATTCATAACTTTTGAACGTTTTGTCAGAGTTTACTCAAAATTTCACAGTTTGTTCATCTGATTTTTGTCTTCATTCAATGAGAGCAAGGTAATTCAAGGGGTTGTTTCCCCTTTAATCTCATGCACTATGCCAGAAATGTCAGGGACCCCTTTTTTATTGCTTCACTTTACTATTGGTTCACTTTTGAGGATATTTAGTGGAACAAGAGAGACCATACAAAACCTGAAATCACTCATTTGTGAAAATTAGTACAGTGTGTTTGATAACAATCAACATGCAAGACAGTTATTTCTAGATTTATGAAACCCTGGAAACTTTTAGTAGTGGATTTCGAATAGTATATTTTGTACTCATGTGTATTGTAACAAGTTTCAATTCATGCAGTTTGTATACAGTTCTTTCACATTATATCACAATGATAGGACAGCAATAGGATTGCTAACGTTTCGGAAGATACGATATGATAGAAATTAAAATAGAATTCACCCAAACGCTGAACCAAGTATCACCTCTTAACGCCGCCCTCACCCCCCCTCCCCAAATAACTGTTTTGTTGCTCTCATTCAACTGGCCCTCCTAAAATGGCCCGAGCTGAAGTTCCCTTTTTTTCACTTTAATTGAAAAATCACTGTATAATTACAGATAAAGAGATGAAAATAAATCTGAAAAGTCATTTCTCCCTTCTAAGTTCAATTTTCCTTATGAATTGTGGGAGTTGTGCTGAAAAGATTGTTATTTATTTTAAATAATAACCAAAAATCTTTTTCCGACCGACGAATGGTTCTCTTAAAAAGTAACAAATGCCTTTTTTAAACTTTTTTAAAGTGGTATTGGAGGGCAACCAAACATTATTTTTTGACATAGAGAAAGCATAACAATAACGATACACTTTCTTTCACAAGAAAATATTTGAATCATCTGTTAAGTGATTTATTTAATTTCTATCCTTATGCATATGTCGGAAAATTGGCATCCCTGTAATAATTTACTATACATGTAGCAGTAAAATGCGAACACAGTGTACAAATGATGTATTCAAATGAAGTTTTCAGCCAAGATACTTGTAACAAATCTTGTTAATAGTAAATATCTTATCATTATACCACCTTACTAAGTAATTGATTGTATGATGTTTTAGAAAGGAAAGGAATTATCCCAAGGGCAATTTTATGAATGTCCGATTCCCAAATGTGTGACTTCCATGAAAAGCGTTTCCTTGTTTCATTACTTGTCCCATATCTTTCACACAGATATGGGACCAATAAAGTTTATAAATCATTTTATTTCAGCCCTGATATACCAGGATTTCAATATTAAAAAGTAATTTTTCTGGTCCCAAGGACCTGTTTTGTACAGATTTAATGCTCTTAATTATGGCTCAATAAAGTGAAGTAAAATTGGGTAAATGTAAGGTTGGATGTACAAAAAGGCTTAGCAATTAATGGAATTGCCCTAATGATAGTAGTTATAAGAAGAAGAATACACTACATTTATATAGCACTTAAAATGAAGTTCTTCTGGCCGCTCTGTGCATTATTACCTGGCTACAGCATGGCTTCGTTTAGCACTCACTCCATTCAAGGAATTTCTACCTACTGGCACCCATTTACCTCACCTGGGTTGAGAGCAGCACAATGTGGATACATTTCTTGCTGAAGGAAATTAATGTCATGGGTGAGATTCGAACCTACAACCCTCGGGTTGAAAGGCGCGAGTCAGAAACACTACACCACTACACGATGCACACCTAAATTTTTCACTGACCGGGTGGGTGTTTCAAGAAGTTTTTGCAAATGAATAATAGTCAGCACTGACTACATCCAATGAATTTCTGGATTTGATTGGATGAAATGTACTCAGTCTGTCACTATGGTAACTGTCGGCTAATGAGTGCTTTTTCTTGGGCAAACTTCATGAACACCCTCCAGATGTAGCCCCCCCCCCCCCCCCCCCCCCCCCCCATGCACACATCCCTTCTGTTTGGCAATTTATGTGAAAAAATAATTGCCTTTTGAACTATAGAGGCATTACCTACTTGAATTTTACTATTCTGTTAAGAGCATATTTTTTTGTGTTTATCTATTTTAATTATACTCAGTACAACTCTTCTTTTATTAATTTATTACTTTTAAACCAAAGATCAGCTATAAGCATCAACCTAATGTAATATATAGTTTGATTATGTACCGTGTATTTAAGACACGTGTTATGCACATCAAGTAAAGATAATGTGAGAAATAATCTTTAGTGTTTTTGAATTGCAGAAATTATGCCAAATTTCATGAAATATTTGGTCTCGTAAGTTTTAGATATAAATCATGAAAACAAAATTTAATTTAAAAAAATACACAATACAGAAGATAGCTGGTAATATTTGAGAAATACTCCATTCTCGATGAAGAAGATACTCATAAATATTTTGGAAATTATAATTAAATAATTAATCAATTGTTGCTGCATATAAACATCTGCCTTTGTGAGGCCTTAATATTGAGCTTACCTTGTAAAATAATGACATTTGAAAACAATACTTGTACTATTCTTAGCCATTGTGTATTCTTAAATGTTTACATACATTTTTATTGCTTCTTTATATTATTAAGCCTTTCATTCATTGTTATTACTTCATTCTGTATATTGATCAACAAATTATATATTTATAGAAAATAAAAGAAAAAATGTTGATACCTAAACTTGAATGGGGTATGAATTCTGTACAAATCTTATTGTTAATGATTGTGGATGTAACATGATATTAACTATTTCCGAAAAATAAAGTGGAATGCAGACAATAGATCCGTTTGCCGTGTATTCAATTGTGCGGATCCAACAATGAAAAACCAGTTCCGATTTCAATAGCATTACAAAGGTGCATTGAATTTTGCGTTCGACTTAGTTTTCTGGAAATCGCTTATATCGTGTTATGTGTGAAATGTACTGTATAGTGGAAAACATTTCGCGGGAGTTTAAATTTTGCACTACTGACCGCAGATTTTAGACCCGCGAAAATAATCCTGAATTTTTTTTCAGGAAAATTCAACATGCCGCACAGCACTTCACAAATTGCGTATTGAAGTGACATGGTAGCATTTCCAATGTTTCAATGGCGTTTATATTTGCATTTCTTATCATAATATCCAGAAAATACTGTGATTATACGGTTAATTTGTATAATTTTGTCAGAATTTTAAAGCATTCTTTTGTAGCAGTAATTGCTTGAAAAATATTTATTAGTCAGTTCGGGAAATTGTACTTTTTCATGGATTGGTTCTGCGAATCAATACCCCGTAAAAATGTTCATAGACTAACCAACTGCGAAAATTTAGCACCGCGAAATCATCCCCACTATACATTATATTTGTACTGTGTGTGTGNCCCCCCCCCCCCCCTCCTCATTCTCCTCCCTCTCCTTCCTCATCCCCTCCCTGTTCCAACACTCATCCTCGCCTTCCCCTCCCCTCTCGCCTTGGAATCTCTGTATCATACTGAATTTTCGCATAAGAAAATGGGCTATATCAATAGTTAATATCAGGAAAAATGTAAAATAAAGTATAAAATATGCAATATTTTTAAATATAAAACATGGCAGAAGTAAACACACATGCTTGAACGTCATAAAAAGCTCTTTGGTTTTTACCAGAAATAGGCATCACAACTCAGATAAGCTGTTAACAGTGAAAACTGAATAGCGCCCTCATTGGGCCTAAATTTGCATTTATAGTTGGTAGTGAGAATTGTGTGTGAATGTTTAGAACCGAATGACATGCGAAATTAAACTTAGCTTTGTCATCATCAGCAATCATGGATGCGCAATCAACAAAATGATCAAGAATTAACAAAGGTGGTTTTATTTTTTCAAAAATTTATGACCCCAAAAATGGGACAAAATCTTGCACAGTTTGTTTAAAATGTAATAAAAATCTACATATTAATTGATGTCAGAATACTATTTG
This sequence comes from Temnopleurus reevesii, assembly GCA_036244855.1. Lineage (NCBI taxonomy): Eukaryota > Metazoa > Echinodermata > Echinoidea > Temnopleuroida > Temnopleuridae > Temnopleurus > Temnopleurus reevesii. Next base: position 14,113 of record BQKZ01002442.1, read on the forward strand.
AGTACAAGCATAAAATACACATAAAAATATTTATTTTCAACATAGGCAGGAAAAAAAATTGTTAATTGCCCTCCCCTGACCGACCCTCTAAAATTGTCCTGACCAGATTTTTTTTTATTCGCATAATAAATAAAAAGGAATTCATAAAAGTGCGCTAATGTGGGCTAAAGCCAGGGTAATAATGCTGCAATTGTAGAGCGCTTAGAGAATTCTGCATAAAGAGTTGATAAGCGCTATATAAAAGCTGTTCATTATTATTATTATTATTAAATATACATATAAATGTGGTAATAAAGGTTTATAATTGTTAATTGCTATTAATTGACCACAACGTCCTCAATTTCCAATAGACAGCAATAGCCAGCTATTTTTTAGAGAACATTTTGATTGGGGGGGGGGGGACTTCTAAGGTCCTGGCGAATACTAGAGGGCTGAAGAATTTGGTCTAAATTTTCATATAAAATGTAGTCAAAAATCAAAATTCTGTTTCCAACCACAACTATGTTACAAAAATTATATTCTTGGGCGTCCAAGCAATTTTTTTCCTTGCCCTAATAATTGGTATATTCAGTATAGTAGCACCACAAAAAAGTGAAAATTCCCCCTAAAGGAAAGCAACATTGACATACCATGTAATATTACATGGAATATAATTTTCACTATCATCTCCTGCTCTGATTAAATAGAATTATTGTACAAATTTGAATGCGATTGCCATGCGAAATTTAAAAATTACATGCAATTCAAATGCATTTTAATAGTACTTTTTACAATTACAATCGCATTTCAATTTATAAAAACACTAACATTCAGTTCAAAAAAACATACAGGTTAATAAGTCACAATAAGAATACCAATACATATTACATATTGCATGAAAACCAATGTACACTACTCAAACCAAATTAGGGGTCACTTTTAAAGGGGAACCAACCCCTGGCATGGTCATGTTCCCACTGAATGAAGAAACATCCGATGAACAAACAGTGAAAAATTGAGCAAAATCGGACAATCCGTTCAAAAGATATGAATTTTCAAATTCACAGAGATTTTAAGATCACTGCTTCCATGGAGATCCATGCAATCCGCAACTTCGACGGAATATGTGACGTCATGTCGGATAGCTCCTCATTCACTTTGTACATAGAATTTAAAAAAATGGATTAATGTAAAATTTAGAGTAAGGTTGCAACATGATTTTTCTCAAAATACATGCAGAATCGATATAGAAGTGCTATACCTCGACTAAAAATTAGCATTTGGCTGACTTTTCCGAAAAAAGGCGAAATTGTATAATTTTGTGAATGAGTGAATGAGGAGTTGTCAGACAGATTCCATCGAATTTGCTGATCGCACAGATCCCCATCAGCGGCAGGGATCATCATATCTCTGTGAAAATTTATAACTTTTGAACGACTTACACGATTTTGCTCAATTTTTCAGTTTGTTCATCTGATTTTTCCTCATTTAATGAGAGCATGATAATTCCAGGAGTTGGTAAGTGTGTATAATGGCAGAGCTCTACGAACCCACTTGCCCGCTTGCCTAGGGACAAGTAGAAATGCTGTGTGGGCAATGGATTTCTCAAAGTCACATGCCCAGTTAGGCAAATTGTCATTTTTACTGGTGCAAAACAGTACTTCAATATATTTCAATTTTCCATTGATTTGACTTTACTACATTTTTCTCAAAAAATATTCTTTATCCTTGTTGTATCTATTGTTGTATTTTCAGCATGAGTTTCTACAAATATGATGTGTATTCTATGCCTAAATGAAATAAACAGATGCATCTCAAACTATTGAATATACAGTGGGGGTTACTTACAACCTGACAATGTATGTATGCATATACATCAGGAGGGCGTTTCATGAACATTTGTCTCAGCGACAAACGGTCATTCTCCGACAATTACGATAGCAACAGTCAGCGATAATGCTCTTCATCCAATCAAAATCAAGGACTTAGTCAGCGCTGACTAATAGTCGCTGCAACAAATTTCATGAAACACCCTCCAGATATGCGATTTTCAGGTTGTGTGTGATATCAACAATGCCAAAATGCAAATAAGTAATTTCGTGTTTTTTTTCCAATTTTTTTTTTATGGGCAAGTAAAACTATATAGGCCTGTCAAGTTTTTTTTTCATTTCTGGAAATCGCCCAAATATAAATGTCTTCCATTATCAAATATACACGAATTTGACTTCTCAGCACTGTACGAAAAGGCGGCCATAAACGGAGGCTTCCATAGATGAACAAAAGTACTATTCAATAGGTTAAGTTCTGAGCCAGGTGTGTTGCTATGTCAGTGTGGAGATAGTCTATACACAAGCATAGCTGAAGCCCCCCAGTTAGAAGTTAGGTTCCAAAAGTTAGCATAAAAATCAACATCTAAACTGAATAGGTCTATATGTACACTGTAAAAACATTTGTGAGTGATTTCAGTTATTGCATGATGTACCACAGTCCACTACACATCCTGGAAAGTGAGCCCATAGTCAAATGGAACAATTAAAAAGTATCCCTAACTTTTAATACAGTTTAAGTAACATATATTGCTCTGTACTGTTAATAATCTTCAGAATATAGTATTTACAAATAAATAACCTAGTGCTTAATAAATGACTTTTTTAAAATAAATAACGTAGCTGAAAACATGATATAAAAGTGGAAATTAGTAATAATCCTACTACTAATTCATAATCTTCACATATATTGAAGTAAATGGTGCATATGTTGCAAAAATTAGTAATCTTTCCCGGAATTACTGTTAAACTTGACAACCCTGATCCCCAAATTGGTAATGATTACTAAAAATTAGTAACAGTTGGCAGCTATGAAATTGAGGTGACTAAAAATACATGAATAAATGCCTTTACTCATATGTAATACTGTGACTCGGTGATATTTTTACAAATTCATGCAGAGAATAATTTTACTTTTCATTTTTGATTAGCAGAATAAGACATAGAGGAAACATTTTCAACACTTTACTGTGCATTTCTATGTGAAAAAGTTGCTCAACAAAACATTTGCATAGCAATCCTGCTAAAATGCATCGCAAATTGCGATGCGATATCAGGAAAATTATTCCCTGCCAGGACAATGTGAAGCCGATAGCACAATATTTTATCGGACATTGATATGATTGGGGAACATTTGACAAAAAAAAAATAGTATTTTTTAACCAATTTGTGTTCTGTACACCGATATGAATACTGAAATTGTGACAGCAATAACTATGCTCTCGGCCATTCACTTGGAGTGAAAACCTTACTTCATATCAAAATACACCTCATGCATACTGCAGATCAGTTGGCATCTCTGCATTTAAAACCTGATACAGTGGAACCTCGTTATAAAGAGGTCGGATATAGCGAGATACCTGTTATACCAAGGTAATTCTACTGGTCCCAGCTCTTTATTTTTTTATTTTTTTTCCCTGATATAGTGAGGAACCTGAAGGTAATTTTCATGATCCTAAAGGACCTCGTTATAAAGAGGTTTCACTGTTCACCTTGTTATAAAGAGCACCGATATACTGTAGATCTCGTTATAACAAGGTAGTTTTTCCTGGTCCCCATCTCTTTATATTTTATTGTATTTTGACACTGATCTAACAAGATTTCAATGTAGACTTGACTTCATATCTCTGTCATTTTGCTTATGATTAAGATTCTGCTAGGATCGAAAGCTCAAGCTCTTTTTTTACTTCATTTTACTCCACAGGTCTCCATTATCGGATAAACAGTTTCAGCAGTTCTCGTTATTTAAGGTTTCAATATAAAGAGACAATTTCTCTGGTCCCAAGGACCTCATTATAACGAGGTTTGACTGTAGTTTAGTTCAACCAATTTACTCCACTGATGTTTATACCGGTACCATTGATCCATACTCGCCATACACACGATTGAACCCACCGACAAGCAACCATACCACTCAAATTTGAAATCAGGTTGTGTGTATTACAAGTATGCTTTAGTGGTTCTCTTCATTCTTCATTCACATAATGGTGAATTTACATTACATAAAATGATAACAATGGTAAAATTGCTGCCAGGTCACTTCACCACAACAAGCATTTCAAATAGCCGCCATTATGAACCCATGCAAATTGGCAATAATCCTGCTACAAGTTAGTAATCTTCACACATTTTACATTGGACTGCATGGTGAAATGTTGACACAATTAGTAATTTTTACTGGGTTTAGGCCCCAGTCTCATAGAGCCCAGGAAGCAACACGATTCGACACGACTCTTTGTTCGGAGGCAGATAACTGTGAATTGACAAAGAGTTGTGTTGAATCGCGTTCTTTCCGTGGTCCTATGTGACCGGGGCCTTAAGACAAACATTGACTAATCTGGGGTGCAAATTAGTGATGATTACTAAAAAATAATTATAGCTGGCAGCTATAATATATGCAATCATATTTCCAAGTTTCTATTGAGATTAGTGCTTAATTCTAATGAAAATATACCTCTTCCAGCACTTAGGAACTTTCCCCGAGCAAGTGATAAGCGCTATATAAAAACGTTCACTATTATCATTATTCAATATCTGAAATGTTTATTGCATGCCAAAAGAAGTCTTTTGTAACAGCCAAACACCACTACCAAAACTAAATCCCGCTAGGACCCAACTAGCGTAGCTGTTCCCAAATGTAAAAATAAGGACAGGGAGAGGGGTACAGAGGATTACTGTTTTTTCCGGCACTTTATAGTCGACTGGTTGCGAAAGGGATATTGCCATGACAACAAGCGATGGAATACTGAGCGGAAGAACGAGAACCTCCAGAATGGAAAAGATGCCAATTTTGTTGTCTGTACCCAAGAGGGAGTATTTGAAGGAGAAAAGCAAGAAATGACTCATGCAGGTAGCGAAGATGATACCTGTTCGCATGAGCGGTCGAAAGTTGGGGAGCATGGTAAGGTCTTGCTGGAGACAGAGGAGGACGATGGAGGTGACAGAGTTCCAGATCTCAGGAAATGGCAAAGGATTGCTTAAGATTACGAGGACATAGGTCGTGATGGTGAGGATGTTTCCGTAGGTCGGGATCAGTCCGGGTTTGTAGGAGAAAGGGTTGTTCTGCTGCCACTTGAGACAGAAGATTCTGATGGCGACAGCAAGGGTGAGATAAACGCTGCATAGGAAAGGTACAGCTGAAACCTCATAAGGAGCATCCCACAAGGACAACTTGGTCAGGTCAATGATGTCTTTGAGGAAGATTGACATCGATGTTATAAAGAACGCTGCAACGGTCCAATGCAAGAAGTAATCCTTGACACAACTGGTAAGACTCCTGTCCTTCCAATCGATGGAGTACCGCCAGAGAAGGAGCACGATGACGAGTGCCTCAACACACACTGCTGCATATGCAACGGCTGAAAGAATCCCATCAGCTGGCTCAAAGACCTCACAAGCAGTAAAACCCACTGGAACACCGAGAAGCACTCCCTCAACTAGAGCATAGAGCCGAGGATGAAATGGATGAATTAAAGACCATGAACTCGCTAAGAGAAATACAGCAGCAGTCTCCAACATGATGATCGACCACAGGGACATATGCTCCTGGACTACAGGAGCTTGGATCCCAAACGAAAAGCCACTGAGAAACAGCATCACTGCACTAACTTTCAGACCATTCGGGTTCTGCTTCATATTGCACCACGTTAGCTTACAAGCAAATGCACTAGCCACCAATGAATCAAAGAGTAAAATGGCAACTATATTTACATCATCTAAAAATTGCAGCATTACAGGTTGCATGACATACAAGATAAAAACTATCAAACTTACAGCTACAGAGAATATATACCCAGTAATATGACTTGGTGGAAGTTCGCATCGATCTTCATACACAAGGATCTTTAGGATAATAACAATGAATGAAACACAACTATAACTACTGAGAAACCCAAAGTGAGTCTCATTTTCTGATAACCTCAAAGCAATTTGCAAGAAAAATGGAAGCTTCATTGAGTGAATGCTACAAGCTATTCCTAAGCAAGAGGAAGTCACTTTGGCGGTTGAATGCAATCTGGCAAGCATGTATGCCTCCAGGAAGAATGTCAACACAGCTAAGTACGGCATATAGATTCCTCTCAACATTAGAAAACATTCAGAATGTACTAGCAATGCTGTTTGCAAGACGATGCATAGCGAGAGATAAGAAGAATATTTCTTTGTTCTTGCGAGCAAGACACATGATACAGACATTGCTGCATTCAGGATGAGGAGGAGGGTTAGTATGTCGAGTGATAAGAAGGGTATGCGAAGCGATGATGGTATCACTTGAATGACGGCATACGCTGTGACAAGAATAATCACCAGTGTGAGAATCACAGACACAAACATGAATTGTTTTCCTTTTGAGAGAGAGAAGCCAAGCAATGTGTAGGATAAAATCGCTGGGAACAGCCAAGGTATCGCAGATGATATCCCTAAATCATGCACAATCCAACAGGATAAAATAAGCGATGCGAATCCTAGTGCTATCCTAGTGTGCGACACCTGGGTTACGGTGATGTTGAATTGTTCGTAGATTCCGCGAAGCTGGATCAGTGTTGTCAAGAAACATGGAAGAATCAAAACTAGCAGCAGCTCCAAAAAGGCAACACTATTGCCTTGGAGTAGTGTTATTACGTGTGAGGCTAGATATAAGAGGACAGGAAAACCGAGGTATACGATAAGTACTGTAGCGGCTTCTGCGCGTCCAAGGACCTGAGTTCTCTGCGTCGGCTCCTGGTTGAGCTTGTAGAACGATGACGTCGTCGGCTTCAAGAAGATCCGGAAGAGAAGGAATCCGTACACCACTCCCACGAAGAGCGCGAACCGGATCGACGTCAGGTACGCTGAAATCCACGTAACGAGTCCAACCGACACCAAAGGGTAGAGCGAGAAGAGGCCGGTCTCGATGGTCTGGGACAGCATCGGTTGTTCCTGGATGAAGAAAGGGAACTGGACCAAACCCCATCCTCCGGTCATCCCAAGGAACATGTTGACGAGCATGAGGAGCGGGACGTTGAGGAAGGATATCCAGATGAGAGGTAGACACGAGTACAGGACGGCCATCTGGGCAGCCACGAATGTACAGATATAGGACACGACCGCATTCTGCCAGGCACCACCGCTGACCATCATGTAGATGACCAGCGAGCCGATGGTCAGGATGGCCAGGAGAAGCTCCCCAGCCATCGTGAAGATGAAGAGAAGACCAGGTACGGCTGCGGGTAGGACACGTTTGTTGTACAGGAAGAATGTGGTGGGTTTTGTTTCCTTTTTAATTTGACTCGTCTCGCCAGTACTGTGAAGGTCGATCGCATCATCTGTGGTTGCTTCTCCTTGCGACTCACCCGCAAAAACTCGCTGGTGCATCATGGCTGATCCGTAGACCTGATGCAGTTATCGTCAAATCTGTGTGGGAAATAGAGGATATGAAAATTAATTGAAATAGTATAATATGAAAATTAGTTGAAATTTGTCATTTATCATCATTCAAGCCCTTATGTTAAATCAAAATATCAATTTTTAAGAATTGTTAATATCAAATCAAGTTTTTAATGTATACCCTACAATTTGTGAGTGTTCAATTCTATTTTTCTGTTCAATCATTCATTTTTCATTATATGTATTCTTGTATATATATCTGCAATACGACCATTAGGCCGCGAAAGATATTGTAATGTTAGATCGTTTTAAATAAATAAATAAAAATAAACAAAAATAAACTTGTAGTCCTTGGACCTGTAATATAAAATAATGTACACTGTAGATATGATTAATAAAAAAATTAATAATATCTCTATGACACGTTTTGTCAAACACTTAGGATTAATATTTATCATATGTTACATTGTATCTTTTATGTTACAGGTAGCAGAATATGCATTTAATAAATATCTAATATAGCAAACATTGTTGACCTTGCAGAAGTCAACCTCACATTAAGACATTAAGGTAGATGTACATGTACGTAATCGGCTAAGTTTTTTGCAGGTCTTTTCAAGTTCTACATATTATGTCTTAACCCCTAATAAGTTTAATTTTCTTGAAATCAAAGTTAAGCCTTCAGTTCCAGCAGGTTCGACAGAGGCAAGGTTGACTTCAATAAAAAAAAACTAATGGACTGGTCTTAGAACTATTTTTGTTTGAGATATTTCTATAAGTTTTTTTTTTCCCAGAATCCATTTTCAAGGAATGAATTTCTCTGCTAGTCTGAAATGCTGCAAGCATAAGTAGCACATGTTTCTGGAAGGCAATAGCCAATATATGAAAGGTTTATTCTACACAAATTTTTCATGTAATGTCCACATGTACAGTTGGGGTCAAAATTTTACATCCATCTGATGTAAAAACATGTTTCATTTCATCTTCTGCAAACTTATACACGTTTGTTTTGATTTTTTCCTGATTGAGATAGTTAAACATGATCTCTACTATCAGCGAAAAATTACAAATAATTATTAGAATACAGGCAATGAAAAAAATGTAATGATCAGCGTATTTAAACTTTTGAACCCCTGAATTTATACAAATTGAGCAATATGTCCCCCACAAATACTTTAATATAAGAGATTAATGAAAATTGTTTCATAGAATAATTGTTTACCTCAGATGTATGTAAAATTTTGACCCCAACTGTATGTAACAAAACAAATATACTACAGTGTATGTATCAATCTTCTTCTTTTTCTTCTTCTTTGTGACTCATCTCCAGATTTGATAGTACATGCCATGTGGAGACAAGGAAAACTGCATTGCCTCGTCATGAACTTCTGCGTTCTTTTCAGGAACTGCAGTAACCATGATCTCAATGTTTGCTCTGATCCAAGACTGATGATTTTTTAAAGCCCAAATACAATCTTGGTAAAAGCCAATATTTTTGTCACCAAATTTTGTCTTCAAATCTAAATAAAATGAAATATCAGAACATATCGCACAAAAATTGTGTGTAAAATTAATTAGTTTTGGTAAAGCTACAACCTACAAAAAAATATCAGTAAGGGGTCCCCCCCCCCCCCCCCNATGTAGATGAAAATTTAAGAATTTCATTTTTGCGTATACTTTTTTATCATTCTTTAGTCAAATCTCGGAAATAATCTTGCATAACAAACAAAATATCATTAATAGAGAGAGAAGGCGCTAAATATGATTTATCGGTAAAATACTTGCTTGGATTAAAAGCAGAAAAATCAGACGAACAGAACAAAAATAAGTTTGAACCAAATGAGACAATAAATAGAAACATTACGAATATTTAACTGTTACATATAATCAGTTGTTTGTCATGAAAATTGGCAATGCTGTGTCACGTGATATGACGTAGTTAATGCACTTCTCTTCAAGCAGTCTTAGCATTTTAAAACCCCCTTTTCAATGTTTAACACAAAGAGAAAGTTTGTTTTCGTTGACATGGGTACAGTCACATTTATTTATTCAACCTTTTGAATATTTTTTTTAAAAATGAGCATTAATGGATTAAAACGGATTCTTAAAACAATAAGTTATAATCAGTTTACTGACAGGAAGTGCATGACATTGGTCATGAAACATGACCAAAAGCTGTGTGTTATGACTTATGACATACAGTGATTTATGAAAACTACTGTTAAATCACATCATTGAAATATTCATAACTTTCTTATTCTTTGTTAGATTTACTTCAAATTGTATTTTATTTGTTTGACTGATTTTTCTGCTTTTAATCAAAGCAAGATTTTTCTGGGGCAGACCCAGTCTTTAAGGGTAGCACATGATTGTAGGATATATGTAGTTTTAGTTCTCAAGGCTCTAAGTAAATCATGGCTAAACTCTGGATAAACTCATGGCTAAACTTGCATGCCATAATACTCCCTTCCCCCCCACAAATCATAATGAATGGGACTTACCAGTGCTGAAAATATAAGATTTTGTCGTCTTTTTGTCTTGCACAGTAGACAAGTCCAATTTTCCTGACAATGAAACTAATGACTTCCGTTGTAAACATCCGGCTCGGGTCAATAGGTCACTGTGGAGTTTCTTGGTCAATTCGCAACACAGAAATCAGAATTTCTGATCGGTACGTACATTCGCAATCGTCCGCGGAGAATTAGAGACCGTGCATTGAGCGAGACTGTGCTCATGTCGGCTATTGTAGTGCGCGGCACGGGCGGTATGAGCCAAGCCCCGCGCGCATGGTCTCTAATTCTCAGAGGACGATTGCGAATGTACGTACTCTTTGTACCGGTCAGAAACTTTGATTTCTGTGTTGCAAAGTGGCCAAGAAACTCCACCTTCTTCTTCTTCTTGACCCGAGCCGGATGTTTACAACGGAAGTCATTGCCATTGGTATCATTGTCAGGAAAATTGGACTTGTCTGCGCCGGTGGTCTGCTCAGTTCAAGAGGAAATGACGACAAAATCTTATATTTTCAGCACTGATAAGTCCCATTCATTATGATTTGTGGGGGGAAGGGAGGAGTATTTTGTCACGCAAGTTCAATTTTAGGGGTATAATAAAATTAATACTTATAAGTTAATACAAAATTAGTAGGCCTACAGTGTAGGCCTACTATAAAATTGAAAAAAGATAATTAAAAAGTAGAAATTTTGGGAGATTTAAAATCGTGAAACCTCTCGATACACAGACGAGATGGTATCAACTCCATAGCTCTCTGGAGTAGTGACAATGTCAAAAAATGTCAAAAACTATTCCAGAGAGCTATCCGTAGCTAGGGCATGACGCTGACGGCCGACGGCCGCGTAGGCTAGCTCGCGCTCTGGCGGGCGGCACTCACGCTCGAGCACAAGCCCCAGCCTGACAGCCGCCCGGAGCTCCCCCGTACCTGGCCTGGTTAATAACCCGGGCCTGTGTGTCGGGAGCCCATCAAATCATCATGCAGAATATTATAACGCTAAACACAAACTGATTATCCATCTAAAATACACGCACTAATAAAATAAGCGTAATACAAGTAATTGAAATGTAATCAGTGCAATTTACCATAATAAATCCAGGACAAAACTTCTTGTAATCCGCCAAAAAAAACCAAATCATTTAGTCCCGAAAAGACAAAATCTGAACAACGAATAGGCTTAGGGTAAAAATAAAGACGAAAGTGAAAATGAAAAATAATTTCGGGGGAAGGGGGGCGCGGCGTGAGGTGGGGGCGTGCGGCGGGACGTGAGGAATGGGATTAATGTAATTTTAGGGGGAAAATAAAATGCAAACAAACTAAAATTGTAAGAAAAAATATAACTCTTGTGTGATATCTGCAAATCTACAAATAATAAAGTGGGGGGGGGGGGGGGAGGGGTTCGAATCTCATCTCAATATAGGCCTAGTACTTCATCCTACATTTGCCTCATAATGCAATGTTTTAAAAATCAGTTTTGTGATGAGGATGTAATGATGATGATGATGTTGGTAGTAGTGGTGGGAGTGGTGGTGGTGCTGCTGACGGTCAGATGCGCGAAGAGGATTTAAACGGTTGCTGTGTTATATATATATATACTGAATCTGCAGACAGAACTGTTTCGCTCTTATTAGAGCTCATCAGTGCAGCTCACAGTGAAAAACAAGACGGAATCGAAATGATGACCCCTTAATCAGAGCCAACCTAACAATTCACAATCAACAACAATTTGCGAAATTCATTCATGTAACTGCGCCTGAAAAAAAGTCCCTTTCTTAACTTTAGGAGATTTTCATAAATTATTTAAGAGAAGCGCAGTCCTCTTATAAATTGAACGGACCGGGCTGACACCATTATATGGGGTAGTGCGCCCTTCCGTCCCTCTAGTTTTCTATGCCTTCTGTCTATTTTTCATGATTGTCCCAAATATTAATGTGGATAGACTCCATGGAAGGCCAGCTCCCCTTGATGGGCAGGCTGAATGTGGAAAATCCGCCGTATTTTTAGATTGAATATGTTTTTAATACAGAAATAAATTCAAATCAAATCAAAGCAATGGACACCACTCCTCCCTCCACCCTCTGGCTACGCACATGGTGCTGATGCCGTTGCTAATAATATTGATGGTGGTGGTGGTGGTGGTGGTGGTGGTGGTGGTGGTAGTGGTAGTGATGATGGTGATTATTATAATGATTATGATAATTGATGATGATGATGATGATGATGGTGATGGTGATGATGATGATGATGATGATGATGATGATGATGATGATGATGAAGATGATGATGATGGTGGTGCTGCTGCTACTAATGATGATGATGATGATGATGATGATGCTACTGCTGCTGCTGATGATGGTAATGGTGGTGATGATGATGATGATGATGATGATGATGATGATGGTCGTGGCGTAGAAGGTAGTGATGATGATGATGGTCTTGGTGGCCATATGGTATACAGTAGTGATGATGATAATGATGATGATGATGATGGTGGTGATACTGATGATGGTGATGAAGATGAAGATGATGATGATGATGATGATGATGATGATGATGATGATGATGATGATGATGATGATGATGGTCGTGGTGTAGAAGGTAGTGATGATGATGATGGTCTTGGTGGCCATATGGTATACAGTAGTGATGATGATAATGATGATGATGATGATGGTGGTGATACTGATGATGGTGATGAAGATGAAGATGATGATGATGATGATGATGATGATGATGATGATGATGATGATGATGATGATGATGATGGTCGTGGTGTAGAAGGTAGTGATGATGATGATGATGGTCGTGGTGTAGAAGCTAGTGATGATGATGATGGTCTTGGTGGCCATATGGTATACAGTATAGTGATGATGATAATGATGATGATGATGGTGGTGATGGTGATGATGATGATGATGGTGGTGATGATGATGATGATGATGATGATGATGATGATGATGATGGTCGTGGTGACGATGGTAGTAATGATGATGTAGACGACGTCTACAACGAAACATAAATAATAACTGTGAATGGAGTTATGAGAGAGAAATTAGGTTTTATGGCGTGTATCGTTTTAATTTGAATATTTACGCCAAGAGAAATGAGTAATGAGAAGCTTAGCTTGCTATATCCGCAGTCCGCCGAGAAAGATTTCCAGACACGTCATCAACTCATTTCAGGCCTCATTTTGTTAAATTCAATGTGGTTTTTTTTTTTTTACCAATTCTCGTTTGGCCTATTAATACTGCTGTTTGTTATTGCTGTGTATGCACGAACCGTTGGGGCGCTTTGGGGGCTTGAGCCCTATAGCCCACCTAATCCCTTACCTCTAGGTTAGGGAGTTAGGGGCGCTAAATTTTAGTTTGAAAGGGCACACAAATTGGTGGGGGAGCCATTTTTTTTAGGTAATTAACTTTTTTTCAATCCATGGCCAACGCATGCCTAAATCATTATTTTTATGCAACGGTTCCTATGCGTAGGAGAAATATTTGGTCAACGCTACCACGTGTACGTCTATTACATACCAAAGGCATTCGATGTCAGCCAGGCGCAATTCCATCCGTCTTTCGACGCACATGGAGCGTCAAATGAATTCGATTAACGTTAGGCATACGTTGGCTATTAAAAGTTCAGTTCATTAAATTTACTTTACACTACAACAGGACATAAAAACACCAACAAAAAGTTGAATATGTAACAAAGTAATTTAGAACTAATGGTAGCAGCCAAAACGCCAACCGCTATTAAACATTAATAAAAAGTTACAATCGATATTGTGAAGCCGTAAGTATGATGAGACACGTCAAAAAGACTAGGCCAAATAGAATACGACATGGCAAAACAAGAGAACAGATAGTGGCGCAATAGGCTATGTCACAGAATCTTTAAATTTTAAGAGAACCTTCCAAATCTCTTCTTTTAAAAAAAATTGAAAACAAAACAAAAGTTTCTTCCCCGAATATTACGACCTTTAAAGTTAAAACTTGACAATTCTCTGTTTGCTCTCTGCCAAATCGAATTTTAGATGCTTTTGATTAAACGAGGTCGATAGCGATGTCTTGAATAATTTAAATCTCGAACAGTCATCTCACTTACGATTCTGTTGTCAGGACCATTTGACCATCGCCGAGTAATGAAAGACCTTCACGTCATTACAAATATAATGAAAGAAATCATCAATATTCCATCAGAGAGTTATGAATTAAAAAAGATAGGCCAATACATGTCAATTTAGAACTCTTTTCATCTATTTATCAATTTTTATGACGCTCTGAGTAGACTACTACTCTGTGTATCAGTTTAAATTTTACGTTCCCTTTGGATTTTGTTTATTTAAGTTTGAACTTGAGTTGTATTTTATACCGAGTGTCTATTACAATTATACTTCTGATATAGCTATTGAATATCAAATGATGCAATTATATGCAATTTTTTGAAAAATATTGCAATCTATAAATCACTTATTTGTTTCTAGAAAATTATACAAAATGTTTGGCCTTCTGCAAAGTAAAGATTGATTTTTGCTTGTTCCCCCACTTTTTGTTTGTTTTTGTTTTGTTTTGTTTTTTTTTTTTTACTTATTCTCTGCTATATCTTTAAGCAATGCAAATAGAGGAAAAATAGGAAAGATATACACTGACAGAATGATTTTATCGTTTGATTGGTTTTTATTAGCATTTAATTTACACTCAAAATAACAAAAGATAGTACAATGTAAAGTAAATATAAATTGCATAGTAAATGTTTAACAAATATATTCATGAAATAAAAAAGACCTGGAACGTACGAGCCACAGCCTTGATTTACTGGATAAGCAGTTTAAGCAGTTCACATGAATTTCAAATTATACCTGACAACGAAATAGATAGGCATGTAAAAAAAAAAATAATGCTTGCAATACACATGCCCCTGAAAAAAATTACATTTAAATCTAAAAAAAAAATAGTCGCAATGACATACAGAGAACAAGATAACAAAAGAGAAAAGAGAGAGAGGGGGAGAGAGAGGGAGATCGAGATATTGAGAGAGGGGGCGAGAGAGAGAGAGAGAGAGAGAGAGAGAGAGAGAGAGAGAGAGAGAGAGAGGGAGAGAGAGGGGGGGGGGCGAG
>BQKZ01002443.1:0-22487 GCA_036244855.1 Temnopleurus reevesii
TTTTAGTCAAGAACACTAATCAGACGGGATCATCTGGACTTGCTTCTGTTGTAGTCAACTAATTATGAGCATGGGAAAAGGGCATAAAGTAGTGTAATTTTCATTCCAAATGAGCCATGTTTATGATGTGCAATATAAAACAAACAAATAAATTGATAGATAACCAGTGACTCTGAGCGAAATAGCACATCATGTGTGCTATTTGATTGAATAGCACACAGTGTGATCCTTTGTTTTTTATACAGCTGTTCGTCATATTTCCGAACGACTGGCGACACTTTCTGCAAATATTGTTAACTTCTGGCGGCAAATTTCACCTAAAATGGTTCACCAGTCGTTCGTAGAGTCATGTGAAGATCTACGCACAGCTTTATTAGACACAACCAAGATTGAATCGTTTGGACTTGTTTATATTGTAGTGAACTAATTATCCGTCCGTTATGAGCATGAAAAAGGGACAAAGTGGAATCATTTTGTTCTTCCTACTGAGCCCCCAATACCAAATAAACAAACAACGTCATAAATAATTAGTGACGACTCTGAGTGAAATGGCACACCGTCTCATGTACAATGTACAATTACAGTAAAAAGGAAAATGAAAAACAAATAAAGATAAAGCAAGTAAAGCACCCCGTGGGATCCCCGCTCACTAGGATAAATCAACAATGACACCACGTGGTGCCATCTTGAAAGAATAATTGGGTTTTTATCCGATCCCATCACCCCGTGACCAGACAGCAATACATTTCCCGGAAATCTTGAACTAATGTTGTGTTTTATTCCCGAAGATCCAACCACCGAGTTGGCGATTGAAGGCACGATTTGGCCATTCTCGTTAAGGGTATTACATTTCGCGTAAAGTCATTCCCTTAAGGAGTGTACTATTATTGAAGGTGGATGTGAACTTCACGCCAAAATGGTAGATTCAATCAACTTTATTGTATTTCCTTTCTGATACTGCGGTCGTATAAAATCACTGAACGATGTTTCATTAAGTATTTCATCAACTTGTATATATATTTTATACATTTAAATCATTTTGTGCTGTTACCAAGGGAGCAACGCAATTCCTGGTTTAATTCAATGATGTTCGGTGTAATAATACCGGGCTTTCGCATTCACAACGCGGACGTAATCGAACATTAGAAGAACGGTCATGGCTGGCTAATTCTTTTCATTTAACGGCCTCGATAACGTCCGCGTTGTGAATGCGAAAGCCCGGTAATCACAGAGGTGAGGACTGGTTTCTGTTTTTTCTTGGCCCCCATGCAGTAATGCAGAACGTTTTTAAATTGTCATCAATTTTTGCCTGCACACCCAATCCCCCTAAACTTAACAAAACGTTTCGCCGTCCCTGGATCATAAAGTATTATCGCCGTCCCTGGATCATAAAGTATTACATAACATGCAGATACGTCTTATGTCCATTGTGTTTTACTTCTGATGATGATGATGATGATGATGATGATGATGATGATGATGGCCTCTTGTATAGCGCCGGTCTCCGCCACAGCTGGGCGCTCATGGCGGTCGATTACTAAAAAATAATGTCTCACAGATTTCAATGTCCTAATCAGTGCTATGGTTTATCTTTCAGTCCAAGAACTCCCAGTGGTGGTACAATTTGGTTATTCTTCTAATGACAAGGTAGTGAGGAACGGATAGATCTTTAGGTAGGACTCAAAGGTTGACTGCGTCTCTGCTCTCCTAATGAAGTGGGGAAGGCTTCTCTCATGTGTCCATAATATAAATGTGCTCAGACATTATTGTGTCAATTCCAATCAGCTACAGTGAATTTGTCCTTTTAATGAATATTTATAATCCATTTGCGTTTGTAGACAAAGACGTTGTTTAAAACTTTTTTAACTAAGACATCCTGCAAACTATAATTGTCAGCGACATTGATTAAGCCTACATGAACTTTTCATTTTAGATTTGTGAAATCTTTGTCGAGCTGTTCTAATTTCTCTCTCTTAATATCCGCAGAGATTATAAAAGACAATTTAGTAAAAGCTTGCGATTGTATGCATTTATCCATATTTCACGGCAAACTATCACATAAACCCTACGAATCTAGTATCAGGGAGGTGTTTCACCAAGATAAGAAGAACTTCACGCACGACTTTACTCTCGACTGGTACCCCTTCTTGCGCGTAATGGTTCACATTATTACGCGCATTCAGCGCAAGAACTGATACCTGTCGAACGTAAAGTCGTGCGTAACTTTAAGAACGATTTGGTGAAACACCTCCCAGGATTGGAAACAAAATCTTTACGAAACGAAACGCGAGACCTAGGTAGTTTAGTTAGATATTAGCCTTAATTTCGGATACCTATGAATATCAATGAGACATTATTGGGAATAAAGGAGTATAAAAGCAGGATAAATGCGGATTTGGAAATATTTTAAGTGAGCCAACGCTGGGGATGATTAACTATTGTAAATGAGGGAAATTGATGTTAGAGAAATCAGCTGGTTGATATGAAGCAGTATGACTTTGAATGATAAACTTGAATTGATCTTGGTACCACCTGGATCCAGTAAAGGTGAAATACCAACAAAGACTTACATTTCAAAAGAGTGCGAGCTTACCATCATTGGTGGTAACGGAATTACATGCCATCAGGAGCTATATATCCTTGTCTGTTATAGCTCAGTGACAGACTTTCAGAGACCATTCAAACTCTTTAAATGTAGTGTAATTGCTACCATAGGACTGAAGAAACATGTATGTTGTAAACATGGAAGGCTCCTAGGTTCGAACCTCGGTATTGGAATTACATTAGAGAAATTGTCTATTCTGCTCATTAAACATTCCATATATTTTGGAAAATTGTATCTAGCATATTTCTTAACAGAGATTTTCATACTAAATCATATACTTCACAGATTCCAAGCATGTTATATGCTTTTCAAATAGAGGAACGTAGGTTCAAACCTTACCCATGGCGTTAATTTCATTCTGCAAGAAATACATCCACATTGTGCTGCACTCAACCCAGGTGAGGTGACTGGGTACCTGGTAGGAATTTATTCCTTGGAAAAGCTTATGCGCCCAGTAGCTGCACTGCTAAGGCCAGGGTAGTAATACTGCAATTGTATAGTGCTTAGGGAATTCTCATGAAGAGTTGATAAGCGCTATATAAAGGCCGTTCATTATCATTATCACTATTATTATTTTCCACAAAATAATGTTTCCTAGTACAATTATAGGCACCTTTAACAATATTCCCTGCTTTGTCCCCATTGCAATATACTGCGAAACTTATCTCAATTCTATCTCACTGCTTGCGATGATCTAATAAAATGTTTCGTCGGCGAGAACGCTAGGCGTACCTGAAGGCGGTGCTATCATTATCGGAAGACACTCAATTAGTGGGGGATGTGAAAAGGATTTTGCCTTTCGCGCCAAAATATTTCCCGCCAAAATAAGGGCGGATGTTTTTGATCAACCAATTTTAAGTAGGAATTGTGACAACACTAAGTGGCATAACCTGTCTGTACGTTAAGATTTTGTCAACATATTCATCGCTTCAACAATCATAAATTATCACACTAAATAGTCAACACATGTCAGGCACAGATAGAATCTGTTTAACTGCCTGTCTGGTCAGAAATTAGAAGAGGATGTGCTTGGTGAAGATTGCGCTACCTGAACAAATTCTGCATTAGCCAAGTGTATGCCGATTGTATGCCCAGAAAACGTATTTACATGAAACGTATGCTCAACACAAATGGAACTCATTTCACTACATCTCTAGGCAGAAATTAGAAGAGGACGTACTTGGTGAACGTTACCACCTGCGAACGCCGAGCGCTACCTTAACAAACTTGACATTAGCCAAGCATTCCCCCATGTGCAGTTCTATGCAGAGTTACCATAATACAACGTTGATTATGTAAACTAATATGTAACTGCGCTTTTAAAGGCCCACTTACACATCTGCGGTATTTTGCAGCCCAGCGTTCTTTACAATTAAAAAGGCCCCCTAGACGCAAGGAGACGCAGGTGATAAGGTGGACTGACGTTCGACGTTCGCTCCTTGAGCGCAAGCCGAACGCCAGTCCATCGTCTAATCAGCATACACTGTGCGTTTGAAGAGCGCATTTAATTTTCAAAAACACAAATGTGTGAGTCGTCCTTTAGAGAGCGATCAAAAGGTAGTGAATAAATTGAGCACTTCTCCGGGGGATACACTCCTCATCTGAACAATGTTAACGTACCCCCGGGTGCAGTAGACCCTTTCAGTCTGGAAACTGGATATGCAGCTTGCGTTATTGGTCGATATACGTTTGGCACTATGGCTAATCGAAAAGAGAGAGGAACTCGAGAGCGGAAGGAAACGGCTGAGAAATACTTACATAATGATTTTGAAGTTTTGGAATGTAGACGGTGATGTTTTGTTGTGACTTGTATGTGGTTAAAATTACGATTGGCATGAGGTTTCATAAAAATGAACATTTTTACCGTTTTTTTTTTAACTTCACATTCAAATATCATGTTATTCGCAATTATAAACATGCACATAGTCATTCGGCTAAGTCTTTAGAAAACTACCGGTGACAATGAGTATGCTAATTAATCTAATCTTACAATTCAATTCAGGTTCATTGGTACAAACAAAGGAAATATGTTAAATGTAGAATAGATGTTACATATGAATAGGGGGTGTTGTTCAAAATCAACTGCAACTTTGCAAATTGTAACGCGCAATTTCATTCGAGCATTCGGTATGTGCATTTAACAAAACGTGCATGAAACAAAGATTTTGATTGGCACATTCCGATCAACTTTTCACGAGTATTCATTACAAGAGATGATACCAGTCGTTCTTTAAAGGGGAACTACACTCAGAGATTAAATTGCTATCATTAAATGAAGAAAAATAAGATGAACAAACTGTGAAAATCTGAGCAAAATCGGATAATCCATTCAAAAGTTATGAATTTTCAAAGTTTGATTTAGACCTCTCATGGGCTCCTTAAATGGGCAAACGCACAGGCACAAAATGGATGCCAACATGGAGAACTCTCCATTCGCTTTGTAAACAAAATTTCACATTTTCCTCTTTTTCCAGAAAAGTAGACAAAATTGTGTTTCTTCGGTTAGATATATTATAGCCACATCAATTCTGCAAGCATTCCAGAAAGAACGGGGTGGATTTTTCATTTGAAATATGATATTTNCGTATGGCACGTGGCTATCAAAGATCTAAAGAAGATGTTGATGTATTGTAGATGAACAATTCAAAAACACGATATAAACTATTTCCAAAAAGTTAAGTCGAACGCAGAGAAAAGGTCCGTAAGCCGTCTATTCAACCTTGCGGACACAACAGTGACAAGACGGTTCCGTTTTTAATAGCATTACAAAGGAGCATAGAATTTGCGTTCGACTTAATTCTTCGGAAATGGTTTGTATCGTGTTCAAAGTTGTAAACACGGCAGAGAAAAGAAACACATGATTTTATATTATCCTCTCCTTGAAAGTTTAAACAGAGGGGGGTTGAGATATCGTTTAAATTGATATAGTCTCATAATATCTCGTTTGGCGCGTTCATATCAAAGATCTATAGAAGATGTGAATGTATTATAAATGAATAATTCGAACCTGTAAACACAAATGAGTAAGCAAAATGATAATTGTTTTGCTCTCCTTGAATATTATAACAGAGGGATTTGGGTTATCATTTGATTTTTGGCTCGTCTCGTAATATCTCGTTTGGCGTGTTGATATCAAATCAAAGATCTATAGACGATATGAATGTATTGTAAATGAATAATTCGAATCTGTAAACACAAATGAGTAATAATAATAATAATAATTAGATAACTTATATAGCGCAGTCACTTTATGGATATACTCTACTGCGCTGTAATGTTAGGGTCTGTGGATACTGTTACACAAATAATGCATATATAGGTACAAGATATCATTGAAAAGCTTCTAGAAATAAATGAGTTTTCAACAAAAAGTAAAAACATCTACTGTAAGCAAAATTATAATTATGTATTTCGCTTTCCTTGAATATTATAACAGAGGAAATTGGGTACTCACTTCGGTTTTTTTCTCGTCTCGTAATATCTCGTGTTATCTCGTTCCAAAGATCTAAGGAAGATGCGAACGCATTATATAAAGATTTTAAACTATCAACACGACAACCTGAAAACTAGGTAATTCTATAATCTGCTTTAAATGGAATGCTTTAATAGATTTGAGCTGTCGTTAGGACTTTATCTTGCGTTGTAAAATCTCGTCTGGAGCAAAATCAAAAGAAGATATTTGGGGGGCTTGTAAAGCTATTCGGAGCGCTCAAAGGGGTTTGCCAATAGAATAGTATGTGTTTTGTTTTGCTTGTCAGATCCGAGGGGGAGAGGGGATGCATATGGGCTCAAAATTCAAGTTTGGTAAGGCAGAATGTGAATATAGTCATGTGGTAAGCATACAATCGTAAAGCTGATAATATCTTCCCACTAGATGCCCTATTTGGCCTATTATTGGAGAAAATTGATCCATACGATACCCACTGGTCTCACAAAAGAAATTAATTGAGATATTGATGAATCTAGCGTGTCCAATCTGTCATTTGATTGTAGTCAGATTGAGTGGTATTAGTGTTGAGCATAGTAGCATCAAGAGTGAACCCTAATCGCTAATGTAACTATTCTTAATGATGCTTTACTTGCACGATTTTTTAAAATGAAACATGACCATCTAACATTGAAAGCCCTATGTTTGAAAAGACAGTTCCATCTGGACAAGGTTGCTGGATTAACAAAGATTACTAATGTAAGTTTAGTCAAATGTGAGTGACAAGCATTTTCTTGGTCCGGCGACCAGCTAATTGATGTTAAGCCAAAATCGATTAAAAAAGCGCACGATTCAACACGACTCAACGCGACTCCCTGTCCATGACTCAATTGGGTAAACAGTGACATGTTGTGTTGAATCGTGTTGATTCGGGGCTCTATAAATTATGCGACTGGGGATTAAGCATGACGTGCTGATCTATCTTCATGAATCGAGTCTTCGAGTCTTCGGATATCGAGTCTTCGGATAGACAATTACTCTTTTCTGTATCTCTTTTCTTCCTACTTTTGGGACTGCCCTCTTTTTAATGTACATATTACTTCTCATTTCCAGTAATTTTATCGTAAAATTCGCATGTATGTAAGATTTTGATTTGATTATTTCATGTCTTGCTTGTAAAAAATGTTATAAGTCCTCGGACTTTTATTTTGTACTTTGATGATTATGATTTTAATAAACCGAAATTGAAAAAAAGTGGACAAAATTGACAAAATGCTGTACTAAGCTTTTTTTAGTCAAGAACACTAATCAGACGGGATCATCTGGACTTGCTTCTGTTGTAGTCAGCTAATTATGAGCATGGGAAAAGACATAAAGTAGTGAAATTTTCATTCCAAAGGAGCCCTGTTTATAATGTGCCATATAAAACAAACAAATAAATTGATAGATAACCAGTGACTCTGAGCGAAATAGCACATCATGTGTGCTATTTGATTGAATAGCACACAGTGTGATCCTTTGTTTTTTATACAGCTGTTCGTCATATTTCCGAACGACTGGCGACACTTTCTGCAAATATTGTTAACTTCTGGCGGCAAATTTCACCTAAAATGGTTCACCAGTCGTTCGTAGAGTCATGTGAAGATCTACGCACAGCTTTATTAGACACAACCAAGATTGAATCGTTTGGACTTGTTTATATTGTAGTGAACTAATTATCCGTCCGTTATGAGCATGAAAAAAGACAAAGTGGTGTCATTTTTTTCTTCCCGCTGAGCCCCCAATACCAAATAAATAAACAAAGTCATAAATAATTAGTGACGACTCTGAGTAAAATAGCACACCGTCTCATTTACAATGTACAATTACAGTAAAATGGAAAATGAAAAACAAATAAAGATAAAGCAAGTAAAGCACCCCGTGGGATCCCCGCTCACTAGGATAAATCAACAATGACACCACGTGGTGCCATCTTGAAAGAATAATTGGGTTTTTATCCGATCCCATCACCCCGTGACCAGACAGCAATACATTTCCCGGAATTCTTGAACTAATGTTGTGTTTTATTCCCGAAGATCCAACCACCGAGTTGGCGATTGAAGGCACGATTTGGCCATTCTCGTTAAGGGTATTACATTTCGCGTAAAGTCATTCCCTTAAGGAGTGTACTATTATTGAAGGTGGATGTGAACTTCACGCCAAAAATGTTAGTTTTAATCAACTTTATTGTATTTCCTTTCTGATACTGCGGTCGTATAAAATCACTGAACGATGTTTCATTAAGTATTTCATCAACTTGTATATATATTTTATACATTTAAATCATTTTGTGCTGTTACCAAGGGAGCAACGCAATTCCTGGTTTAATTCAATGATGTTCGGTGTAATAATACCGGGCTTTCGCATTCACAACGCGGACGTAATCGAACATTAGAAGAACGGTCATGGCTGGCTAATTCTTTTCATTTAACGGCCTCGATAACGTCCGCGTTGTGAATGCGAAAGCCCGGTAATCACAGAGGTGAGGACTGGTTTTTTGTTTTCTCTTGGCCCTCATGCAGTAATGCAGAACGTTTTTAAATTGTCATCAACTTTGGCCTGCACACCCAACGCCCCGAAACTTAGCAAAATGTTTCGCCGTCCCTGGATCATTAAGTATTACATAACACGCGGATACGTCTTATATCCATTGTGTTTTACTTCTGATGATGATGATGATGATGATGATGATGATGATGATGATGATGATGATGATGATGATGATGGCCTCTTGTATAGCGCCGGTCTCCGCCACAGCTGGGCGCTCATGGCGGTCGATTACTAAAAAATAATGTCTCACAGATTTCAATGTCCTAATCAGTGCTATGGTTTATCTTTCAGTCCAAGAACTCCCAGTGGTGGTACAATTTGGTTATTCTTCTAATGACAAGGTAGTGAGGAACGGATAGATCTTTAGGTAGGACTCAAAGGTTGACTGCGTCTCTGCTCTCCTAATGAAGTGGGGAAGGCTTCTCTCA
The DNA here is from genome assembly GCA_036244855.1 of Temnopleurus reevesii. Lineage (NCBI taxonomy): Eukaryota > Metazoa > Echinodermata > Echinoidea > Temnopleuroida > Temnopleuridae > Temnopleurus > Temnopleurus reevesii. The sequence goes on from BQKZ01002443.1 coordinate 9,050, forward strand.
TGTGTCCATAATATAAATGTGCTCAGACATTATTGTGTCAATTCCAATCAGCTACAGTGAATTTGTCCTTTTAATGAATATTTATAATCCATTTGCGTTTGTAGACAAAGACGTTGTTTAAAACTTTTTTAACTAAGACATCCTGCAAACTATAATTGTCAGCGACATTGATTAAGCCTACATGAACTTTTCATTTTAGATTTGTGAAATCTTTGTCGAGCTGTTCTAATTTCTCTCTCTTAATATCCGCAGAGATTATAAAAGACAATTTAGTAAAAGCTTGCGATTGTATGCATTTATCCATATTTCACGGCAAACTATCACATAAACCCTAAAAATCTAGTATCAGGGAGGTGTTTCACCAAGATAAGAACAACTTTACGCACGACTTTTCATTCGACTGTTACCCCTTCTTGCGCGCAATGGTTCACATTATTATGCGCATTCAGCGCAAGAACTGATACCAGTCGAACGTAAAGTTGTGCGTAACTTTAAGAAAGATTTGGTGAAACATCTCCCAGAATTGGAAACAAAATCGTTACGAAACGAAACGCGAGACCGAGCTAGTTTAAATAGATATTAGCCTTAATTTCGCTTACCTATGAATATCAATGAGACATTATTGGGAATAAAGGAGTATAAAAGCAGGATAAATGCGCATTTGAAAATATTTTAAGTGAGCCAACGCTGGGGATGATTAACTATTGTAAATGAGGGAAATTGATGTTAGAGAAATCAGCTGGTTGATATGAAGCAGTATGACTTTGAATGATAAACTTGAATTGATCTTGGTAATAATAATGATAATAATAATTGTACATTTATATTGCGCAATTTCTATAGAGATATACTCAACTGCGCATAACAAGCAATCATAATAACATTAAACAATAGTGTAGTATAGTACATGTAAAATAACAACTTAAATCTACTCAAAGGTATCCCTAAATAGATGGGTTTTAAGGGCTGTTTTGAATGAAGCGAATGGATCGAGTAAAGGTGAAATACCAACAAAGACTTACATTCTAAAAGAGTGCGAGCTTACCACCATTGGTGGTAACGGAATTGCATGCCATCATGAGCTATATACTTGTCTGTTATAGCTCAGTGACATACTTTCAGAGACCATTCAAACTCTTTAAATGTAGTGTAATGTAATTGCTAGCATAGGACTGAAGAAGCATTTATGTTGTAAACATGGAAGGCTCCTAGGTTCGAACCTCGGTAACGGAATTACATCTGCGAAATTGTCTGTTTCGGTCATCAAACAGTCCATACATTTTGGAAAATTTTATCTTACATATTTCTAAGAGAGATTTTCAAACCAAATCATATACTTCACAGATTCCAAGCATATTATACGCCTTTCAACCAGAGGGTCGTAGGTTCGTAGTCCCACCCATGGCGTTAATTCCCTTCAGCAAGAAATTCATCCACATTGTGCTGCACTCAACCCAGGTGAGGTGAATGGGTACCTGGTAGGAATTTATTCCTTGGAAAAGCTTACGCGCCTAGTAGCTGCACTGCTAAGGCCAGGGTAGTAATACTGCAATTGTAGAGTGCTTAGGGAATTCTCATGAAGAGTTGATACGCGCTATATAATGGCCGTTCATTATTATCACTATCATTATTTTCCACAAAATAATGTTTCCTAGTACAATTATAGGCACCTTTAACAATATTCCCTGCTTTGTCCCCATTGCAATATACTGCGAAACTTATCTCAATTCTATCTCACTGCTTGCGATGATCTAATAAAATGTTTCGTCGGCGAGAACGCTAGGCGTACCTGAAGGCGGTGCTATCATTATCGGAAGACACTCAATTAGTGGGGGATGTGAAAAGGATTTTGCCTTTCGCGCCAAAATATTTCCCGCCAAAATAAGGGCGGATGTTTTTGATCAACCAATTTTAAGTAGGAATTGTGACAACACGAAGAGGCATAACGCGTCTATATACGTTTAGTTTTTATCGCCATCTTCCTCGCTTGAGCAATCATACATTAGCACACTGAATAGCCAACGTAATGTCCAACACAAATGGACAGAAATCAGAAGAGGGCTTGCTTGGTGAACGCTACCACCTGCGAGCGCTGGCTCGCATAAAGGATTCTACATTAGCCAAGCGTCCCCTATGCAGTTCTGTAAAGAGTAACCATAAAACAAACTTGACTGTGCAAACTAATATGTAACTGCGCTTTTAAAGGCTGACTCACACCTTTGCGGGTTTTTTTGGCCTTCGTCGGCCCAGCAAATTTGACGTCTAAAAAGGTTAACTGGACGCACAAAGATGCAGGTCATACGGTGGATTTACGTTCCACGTTCGCCCCTTGAGCGCAAGCAGAACATCAGTCCACCGTCTGATTAGCGTACACTGTGCGTTTTGGGGAGCAAAAACGCTGGACCGACGCGGGCCAAAAACGCAAAGGTGTGACTCGGCCTTTAGAGAGCGATCAAAAGGTAGTGAATAAATTGAGCACTTCTCCGGGGGATACACTCCTCATCTGAACAATGTTAAGGTATCCCCTGGGTGCAGTAGACCCTTTCAGTCTCGAAACTGGATATGCAGCTTGCGTTATTGGTCGATATACTTTTGGCACTATGGCTAATCAAAAATAGAGGGGAGATTGCAAACGGAAGGAAACGGCTGAGAAATACTATGGTTTGGAAGCTTTCTGATTCGCAAGTTGGAATGATGATGTGACGTGTATGTGGGTAAGATTACGATTGGCATGTGGTTAAATGAAAATGAAAATTTTCACCATTTTCAATCTTAACATTCAAATATCACGTTATTCGCATATACCTGCACATAGCACATAGTCCACATTAAAATGTGGAATAGAAGTTACTTATGACTAGGGGGGGGGGGGGTTCAAAATCAATTGCAAATCAACTGCAACTTTGCAAATTGTAACGCGCAATTTCATTCGAGCATATCATGTGCATTTAACAAAACGTGCATGAAACAAAGATTTTGATTGGCACATTTCGATCAACTTTTAACAAGTATTCATTCCAAGAGATGATACCAGTCGTTATTTAAGTCGTTTCAAAAATTAAGAAAGACTTGTTAAGAACGACTTTATCCGAAAGACGGGTATCCATTCTTGTGCGTAATGACTGATAATCGCATGAACATGATACCAATCGCTTTTAAAGTCGTTTCGCAAAGTTAGGAAAGATGTTAAGAATGATATTAAGAACGACTGGTATCCGGTCCTGCGCTCCATGATATATGATACTATACAGCAAAAGAACTGAAACCAGATGTTCTTAAAGTAGTTTGACAAAGTTGAGGAAGATTTTACGAACGACTGGTAGCCGTTATTCTTGTGCGTTATGATTAATGATCGTAAGAACATCCAGCACAAGAAATGACACCAGTCGTTCTTAAGATCTTTCAGAACTTGGTAAAACCGGTTTTTAACCAAATTATCTCCCCAGCTTCGATAACGATTTCAAAGTAACAGATATATTCACTGCACTGGCTGAGGAAAGCCCCCAAAATGGACGTTGCTGGAAGGGTTTAGCCGAAGGCAGGAGAAATATAAAGCCTGGTTGCACGTGTGTTTCAAGGAAATCGACTCACGGAAATCACTGCGGGTCGATTTGTAGGTCACTTGAACTCACGATTGAGCTAGCATCCATGAATTAAATCTTCAACTCGGTGGGAAGGACGAATGCGGGTGCAGTGCTGGAGGGAAGGGAAACAGATATTCCATACACTAAGAAAAAAGGGGCAACTTTGCACCTTTAGGTTGGCAAAGTAATGCAACACTGGGAACGTCAACCCTTTTAAAAGGGCGCAATGTTGCACCATTAGATGTTAAAGCCCTGGTCGCATAGGGCCCCGGAAGCAACACGATTCAACAAGACTTTTTGTTCTGAGGCAGTTAACTGTAAATTAACAAAGAGTCGTCTTGAATCGTGTTGCTTCCGGGGTCCTATGTGACTGAGGCCTAACAAAAAAAAATGGATGTGGGCATCGAACCCGCGGCGCGCCATGACGGATCGCTTCATTCGAAGTCAGACGAGTTTACCGACTGTGCTGTGCTACCCGCTCTTATTGTCCAAGGGATGTTAAATTCCATATTTTCCTCAAACACATCAAATGTCTAAAATAGTGACAAACTTTAATAATTATTTTCACTTTCATCCGTCAAAAAGACTCCATGTATCTGTTTAAGTCCGACTGATCTGGGGGAAGGTGCATCCTTTTCAAGTTACTCGTTGATATTACATAAAATTGGTGCAATGCTTTATCCGTTTGAGTTTTGCCGCTGACTGCACATTTACCGCAAAGGTTTGCAACCCTGTGCGACCTTTTTAAGAAAATGTATGACATAATGATGATCATAATGCTATTTATATAGCGCCAAATCCACTCTATGGGGTGCTCAACTTTGGCACATCGCTCTTAACTCAAGGGCGTTAAAATATGGCTAACGTACTTAAGGTAATTCGCTTTAAGATCCATTTATCATTCCCGTTTATATTTCGCGTCATTTCCGGTTGGCTGAATGCAGCTCGAATGACTCGTATAAACCCATCCCTCACGTTTTTAATGGTCGTAATTAATGACCATGACCATCGGTGACTATGCACGTTGGCAGTTCAACTATGCTGCTAATTTTCTCAGTCACCAAAGTGAGCGGTCATTATGAATTAAATTTACTCTTTTAACACAAAGTAATTATACATTTCTTAAAGTTTTATGTATGGCAAAAATACACCCTCATAATTTTTGTTGCATATTAACTTTCTTTGTGTTTCATTCATGAATTTACTTAAGGTGGTTCCTGGCTATATATGCAGAAATGCACAACTATGCATGTCTCAATGTGTATCAGCGGCTGCTTTAGTTTTTGATTGTTTAGTTTCAGAGTGGACAAAAGCACGTACGAGTTTTTTAAAGCATTAAAGACTTGGTCTGGGCCAGAAAAATCATGTGCTGATTGAAAGCAGAAAAATCAGACGAACAAATTAACAAAAGTTTGAAGGAAATCACACAACAAATAAGAAAGTCATGACCATTCCAATTATATAACCCAATAGTTGTAATCAGTCAAATTGGCAACGTTGGGTCACGTGATTATGACGTATATCATGCACCTCTCTGCAAGCGGTTTATTATTCTTATTGTTTTAAACCCCTCATTTTTCAATCAGGTAACGCAAAAAAGTTTTTTTTTCGTACAGATACATTTATTGAATCAACGCTTTGAATGTTTAAAAAAATAAGTGTGACGGATTAAAACGGATTTTTTAAAACAATAAATTATAATAAACTTACGGACAGAATGTGCATGATTCACGTCATAAGCACGTGACCAAAAGTCACGTGTTACGTCCTACTGCGTACAGTAATTTATGAATTATCACTGTGCAGTCATAATTATCATTGAACTATTCATAACTTTCTTATTTCTTGTCGGATTTACTTCAATCTTTTTTTTTTTTTATATCTATTCGTCTGATTTTTCTTCTTTTAAAGAAAGCAAGCGGTTTTTTTTTGCCCAGGCCAAGTATTGAAGCAAAATTATGCGTAATGCCGAAAGAATAACATTTATTCGACCGGGGCAGTGTTTCGCAAATAATAAGAACAACTCCCTTGACGGACAGCATACGCAGATCAGACGGTGGACTGACGTTCGGCTTGCACTCAACGAGTGTACGACGAGCATCAGTCCACTGTAAGAGCTGCGTCTTTGTGCGTCAAGGAAGCGTTCTTAATTTCCAAAAAACGACGGGCCGACGCAGGGTTTAGATATGCCTCAGACATCTTTGTTCTGATCGGATTTGACCACTCAGAATCGATGAATCCTAGCAGTGAAAAGTGAACGGTCAATATTGGCTAGGGTTGTCGGAGGAAATCAAGTGAGTAGTGTTTTGGGATTTGAAATTCGTTGATATCGAGCTTGGTCTGTAAATCGTGAATTGTCTTCTTCTTGTTACCATCCTCCCATTTAAACTGATTTACCAGAGAGCGAGAGTATATTGACGCGGAAAAAAAATCAATTGAACAATCGCTAAGAAACGTTCCTTTCTGAGATAAGAAGCTGTGATGTTCCTCTTTAATTTCTGCATTGTGGGTGAAAGTCGTATGAGAAATTTTAGTTAAGTGCGTTTTTCAGTGATTACTTGGCCACCATAGGGCGGACAAGTTTAACTTGGACGTTTCCTGAAAACTAGATATTTGCTCTAGCAGATATCAAGCTTGAATTGTCACCTGGATCTCCCCTTTAAGAAACTTGATACTCGAAATGCCACCCAAGAAAGTCATGATTTCGTAACGGAAGTCGACGTTCGCAGTATATCGAGGTATTTTTTTAGGGCGCCACATGCGTTCAAATTCGGAGAGCTTCATGCGCTAAAGGCTGACTCACACTTTTACGTTTTTAGCCTGCGTCGGCCCAGCGTTTTAGGAAATTAACAACTTTCCCTGAACGCACAACATACACAGATCAGACAGTGGAATGACGTTCGGCTTCCGCTCAACGAGCGCACGCCAAGCGTCAGCCAACCGTACAACCTGCGTCTTTGTGCGTCAAGGGAGCGATTTTAATTCCAAAAACGCTGGGCCGACGCAGGCCAAAAACGCAAAGGTGTGAGTCAGCCTTAAAACACAGTAACTAATCAACCTGTCCTATAAAGTCTTGTCAGTCAAAAGCCACAATTGTCCTTCACAAATGCGCGATATTAAGCAAAGGTTAGTCCCATGTGAAGTCCCCGCTAAGTTATTTCTGGCCAATCTCTTGTATTGCCACATCGATGTTTTTATTATATTACCATTGCAGATTACCCCAATATAAATGCAAGCTAAAGCTCCCGTCACTTTAATCAATTTTCTAACAGAGCCGATTCATGTCGCCTTCGTCTTTTTGTTAGTGCGGTCCAATATAAAAGGTATGTTATAACAAGGAAAGTTTTACATCTGGAATAACACCTCTTTGAAGTAGGTTCGATGCCGCGTCTTAAAGAATAACAAAAATGTTGGCAAATATGTGCTTCCTAAAACGCTTTATCAGGACGGAGAACAATCACTGAACCCGTTGCTAGAATGGCCATTATTCGTTAACAATAACGACAGTTTTATTGTGATGGTAATTATATTTTCTCAGGTTTTCGCTGAACAAGTACCGTATATAAATAAGCATGTACATGTATATTAAGTGAAATTTGGTACCAGCGATCAGAATTTGCAAGAATTAAAACAATGATTTCTACAAGTACAATTCTACATTTGTGTACAATTACTGTACACAAATGGCCTTAAGGTCTTTGATAGAGCAATATCTTAATATATAAATATGAAAAATACAACAATCGGAATAAATCGAAACACACTAAAATCTGTAGCAAAAAGAGTCCATGTGAATTACAGTTTCTTTGCTATACCTCAAAAAATAATATACAGTGTGACTTGTGATTATAAGATTATAAGATTATAATCCAAACTTTTTATAAAAGCAACTGCACATTTGTAATGTATGTGCACTTCTACGTTAACTTCACTGCGCATCGTAAATTGTTATCTTAAAATCATTCCAGTCGTATTTGGCGGCATCGAACCTCGGACATCAAATGATCGCCTTATGTATTTTTCATCTTTTGAATTTGATCAGGTGTTTCACATTCATGGCCCTGAGCTGTTACTCCATTCTTAAAACCCTCATTGGTTATAAAGCTTGCTCGTAGTTTAGCTTTTCAAAGTTGTCATTAATTTTCCACGGAGCGTTTGAGAGTTATCTTTGATATTGAATAACATAACCTACGCTGCAAAAATTGTTGGGCGAATAGCCAGCCCTACCAACTGTTACGTAATGTTTTACTCAACTGTTAAGAAAATATGTGTGCTCTTTTTTTTCAAATTATTCACAATCGAGAAAGGTTTTGAACAATGAAGTTGATAATTAGCGTAAAAAGGCAAACTGGTTGGGTGGAATTTTTGCCTAACCCTTTTTACGGTGTACAATGTGTGTGTGTGTGTGTGTGTGTGTGTGTGTGTGGATGGGGGGAGGGGGGAGGTCAGCAATGGGTCAGGCGATCAGGAAGGGTTACCGTATGCCACTACGACTGTATTGCATTCATGGTTTCTGCTTTTGTACACTGTTGAATTATTTAAATTACAGGAAATTTCATGTCAGAATCCCCTTTCTCCCTCCAAATTTCCAGAATGCAAGCCTGAGAAATATCTGCAATATTTTCAATTTGTTGCGACAAATGTGAGTACATGAAATAACGCTCAAACGTACTCTGCAAGATGTCAAATTAATCAAATAATCTTACGTCGAAGACATTTATTTCAAATCCAATCTCTGCGACAGCTCTAAATCATACATGCGGCTACGAACTTCGAAAAACTGGGTTGAAATTTGTCAATTTTTTCGTTATTGATTTCCATGATTGAAAAGAAATTTCAGCACGTTTTCACAGAGGGAAAACATTTTGTGATCATGGACGGTACTATTTTCATGGTACTGCATGATTTGTTTTGTTATTCATAATTTCTATGAATGATTTTCATGAAAGAACCTATCAATCGGCTAGAAGGCCAGCTCACAACTTTGCGTTCTTAGCCTGCGTCAGCCCAGCGTTTTTGTAAATTGAAAATGCCCCCTGGGCGCACATCATACGCGGATCAGACGGTGAACTGACGTTCGGGCTGGTGCTCAAGGAGCGTACGCCTAACGTCGGTCTAATGTAGGACCTGCATCTTTCCGCGTCTAAGGAGCGTTTTTAATTTTCAAAAATGCTGGGCCAACGCAGGAAAAAACGCAAAGGTGTGAATCGGCCTTAGATTTTTTGAGCCGTCCCTCTTCATGTTCAAGATCACATTACGTGCTCACACTATAGTTTCAAGAATTCATGAAAATGTGACTTATATTTTGACATGAAGAACAAAGGCTTCTTGAAAATCACATGTCACAATTAAAGGCATCAGGAATATACCATGTTCGGGAAATCAAATTAATATTTGGAATATGATGCAACAATTCTAAACTGTTGCAATACATTTCAAATATTTTTATTTTATTCTATATTATCGTGATTGTCAAGTTCTGTGCATTGTTCGGATCATGACCCTTTCATTTCATTTTCTTTAATGAATCATATTGCCTTTTCTTCAAAAAGAAAATTCCGGACCCAGTCTGAATTTCGCTTTTACGCAAATAATTTAACTAAATAATGATATGATAAGAATGTAATTGCAATTGCTCTGAATTTTGTTTTCCTATTACTATTTCTAATGGTTATACTATGCGCTACATAGAATGGGGAGAACGAGAATGAGAGAGAGAGAGAAAGAGAGAGAGAGAAAGATAGAGAGAGGAAAACAATGGGGAGGAAGAGATGGAAATGATACATTCAACCTATGATTCTAAATCTAAAAAGATAAATGAGAGAGAGAGAGAGAGAGAGAGAGAGAGAGAGAGAGAGAGAGAGAGAGAGAGAGAGATTAGGGGGAGGGTAGCGCTTACGCTTAGGGAGGGGGCGGGAGAAATATGAAACGGACAACCATGTTTGCAAGCAATTTCGTTAAATGTTTGCATAAGTCATTATATCCTAATTTCCTGTGTCTAATAGCCGAGGCTTAATCAAAAGCTTTACATAATTCGCATTTAATGATTTTATGTCCAGTATGATTAGAGTCATAATTGATGTACATATTTGTAAAATCCGAGATGGCGTTTATTCATCGAAACATGGGAACATTTGATAGGCATTTATGGCAATAAAAATGTTTGATATAGGTCGTCATTAATCATTTCCATTAGTCAGCCTAAATGTACGAGGGAATGTGATTAGATTATTTCTTCCATTGATGTAAAATGATGCAGGATTAGAGGTTGATCCGTTGATAGATACTTCTTTTTCTCTCTTTCTTTTTGTTTCTTCTTTTTATTTCAGAAGGGTGCGTTTTCAAAATCTTCCGACAGATATCTGGATTATCATTATAACCAAATGATATTGAAATCCTTTGTTTGTAACAAACAGCTAATAATGTGACGTCATCAAGTTGGTTATCCTCATACCAACATTTAAAGCTGTCATTAAAATGCATTATCTACCATATGTTCAAAATCGTTATCCACCCACTTATATTTGTTCATTTGGAACCAGCATCTAGGTTGACAGAGAAATATGACGTCATGACTCCCTTCTCCCCCCTCCCCCTACCTCGCCCCTATATACCGGTACATGAAAAATTGTCATTACAATGCATTAGACACGCATGTGCTCCCAAATATTTATGCGCAGTCCATTTCGATTCTTGCTGATAGAGAAAGAACCCGCGGGAATAGCCGGTCCTCGGTGCAACCGAAAGTTAGTTTATTTACAAAGAGATTTCCGAGGGGAGAATCGTGTAAATAAAATAATGAAATCTACCATGACTCATGATTGTCTGGAGAAAGGGGATTTGAAAGGAGAAAGAACATAAAATTGGCATTTTTGTAAACATTCATAAATAGCGGAATCGAATTGGAAGAGGTGATGGAATGATTAATGGACTTGGAGAGATAAATCTTTAGGAGAAATGACATAAAAAGTGATGCTTGATCTAATTTCTTTAATTTTCTCATTCTCAAGAGAACTGTCATGGATTTTGGGTTCGAATATTTTGATAAGAGAGATTCATAATTTCCGCTCACTTTTTGAGAACTAGCATGTGATCAGGTAATGGAGTTGTGATAAAGTCAATTGATCATTCTTAGGCTCAATAAAAAAAAAAGATTAATGGTGGCCCATACGTAAAATATTTCATTTAATATTGGCGTCAATAATTATCATCAGAAAACGTAATGAACGAATGATGATGACTGATGATTAAATGAATAGATATATACATAGATGGATAAGTAAATACAGAAATACACAAATATGTAAATACATGAATAAACAAATAAACAGATAAGTATGTAAATAAATATATAGATAGATAATGAATGAATGAACATTTGGAGAGGGTGTCAAGAAGAAATGATCTTCTCCACACGAATTAGTTTAGTATATATACCTCATGGGCTACCATATCATTTATTATATTTGTAATAGTTTTAAAAAACATTTTTCTTCAACCGTCCTCTGACATATTTATCTCTCTGCTTTTTAATTCATCATGTTTCTCTGGAATCAAAATCAACATGAAGAAATATGCAATATAAGTCCGGAAACTCTCAACAAATATCAAATACCATATCTTATGTTCAATATTTAATTTCAACATCCTCAACATGATTTTATTTTACATTTTACCTCTTTGACTCTACCGCAAAGCATATGTCTCTAATGTAAAACAAAGATCGTCTTCATTTCTTTCAATTAGTCCTCAATGGGATGAAATGCGATATGAGTAGCGCGAATCAATTATACTTGCATCTTTGTCTAATGGAAAAACGGTTAGTTTCATCTTATCACCCTCTCTTAGTAGTTCTCTCATCCTTCACCCTTCTTTCCCGTTGTTTCTGTCCCTCTCTGAAGTTCCGGGAAATAAAAATATATGATGATTCGATTAGAAGAAATATCAAATGGGCACTCTAAAATGAACCAAAAAGGGAAATTGTAATGGATGAAATTAAATTAAAGGAAATGATGTCCATCTAGAGTAACTATTTTTGTCATGCCACCTGATTCGAGAGACGTTGTCCTTTGCCCTTCGTGAGCGTGATTCAAGTTCGTGGAGGAGCTAGGATTGATTAGTTGGGTGTGCGTGTGCGTTGTGAGTGGTCTGGGTTGTGCGTGTATGTGTGTGTATTTGTATGTTTGTAAGTTAGTATGATTATTTTGTGCATGTATGTCTGTGTGTAGGAGTGCGTATCTGATAAGGGGGTGTACGTTCATCTCATGTAGAAGCTCTCATCATTAGTTGGGTGAGTGTGCGTTACGAATGGACACGATTTTGAGTGTGCGTGTGTGTTTGTAAGTTTGTGAGTCACATAATTGTTTATACATGTATTTTTGTGTGTGGGTACGTGTGTGTAAGTGACTAAAGATCTAAGAAGGGGTGCACATTCGTGTCCTGTAGGAGCTCTCATCACTAGTTGAGAGAGTGTGCGTTGCGAATGGTCACGATTGTGAGTGTGAGTATGTGTATGTATGTTTGTGATTCAGACGGCCGTTTGTATATTCATGTGTATGTATGTGGGATTAAAGATTTAAAACCAATGAACACGTTTAGTTTGTGAAGAGACTCTCATCATTAGGTGGGCGAGTGTGCGTTACGACAATCACAATTGAGAGTATGTGTTTGTCTGTTTATTTGAGTCAGAAGTTTGTTTGCAAATGTCTTTGTACATGTGTATGGGGGTGTTCCTCAAAATCAAGTGCAAATCAACTGCAACTTTGCAAGTTGTAACGCGCATTTTCATTTGCGCATGGCATGCGCATTCAACAAGACGTGCATGAAACAATGACTTTGATTGGCGCGTTCCGATCAAATGCAACTTGCGATCAATTGCTACTTTTGAGAAACACCTCCTATGTGTGATTAGAGATCTAACACGGAGGGACACGTTTAGTCCGTGAAGAGACTCTCTCATCATTAGAAGGGTGAGTGTGTGTTGCGAATAGTCACGATTGTGAGTGTGTGTTTGTCTGTTTATTTGAGTCAGAAGTTTGTTTGCACATCTCTTTGTACATGTGTATGTGTGATTAAAGATCTAAAACGGAGGGGCACGTTTAGTTTGTGAAGAGACCGCCATCATTAGATGGATGAGTGTGTTGCTTGAATAGTCAGGATTATATGTGTGTGTGCGTGATGAAGATTATTTGGAGATATGTATGACTGTGAGTTATTATCGCTCAGCCATACAACCTGGGGCGATAGAGCCTTCTACATCTCCGGGCCAAGACTGTGGAATAGCCTTCCCCACTTTATCAGGAGAGCAGATACGCAATCAACCTTTGAGTCCTACCTTAAAACCTATCTGTTCCCCCACTCCCTTGTCGTCACAAGAATAACCATATCATACCACCGCTGGAGTTCCTGGACTAAAAGATAAACCATAGCTCTGATTAAGACAATGAAATCTGTGAGACATTATCTTGAGTAATATGAGCGCCATGAGCGCCCAACTGAGGCGATGACCGGCGCTATATAAGAGGCCATCATCATTATCATAAAGTATGTTTCTTCCGAATAAGAGCCAACACTTCCTCCCAGATGCTGATTCTTCTGTTGAGCTTGCATCTACATTTAGCTCATTTTCAGGGAGAAGATCAAAGACTTGCGGAGATTCATAGATGATGTTAATGTCAGTGAATATGACCATGGAAATTCAAAGACAGATTCAATGCCTTCTTTCGAGGAATTCCAAGCAGTCACCCCGGATCTGATTCAAAAGTTGGTCAAGGGATCGCCTAACAAGTCCTGTCCTTTGGACCCACTTCCAACATGGCTTCTTAAGCGTCACCTTCCCGTAATTCTGCCAACGC
>BQKZ01002443.1:35191-48917 GCA_036244855.1 Temnopleurus reevesii
AAAACAAGAACTCACATATTTGAGTAATGTGACACTATAATGACACACAGTTGAGTATTTTCATTGATATACTCACTGGTGTGTCATTATAGTGTCACTTTTTGCGACTTTACTCAGATCCATGAGTTCTTGTTTTTTGTGTGTATAGATGATCATAAGTTGATTTATTACTGTCATTGATGTATACGTACACCATCGATCATTATACTGTCATCGCACTGTCATTTGCGCTTCGTAATTTCCATAATTATATACGCGATATTGGCCTTAACTCAGCGAAAAGTAATAAGGCAATATTTGGTACAATAGAGTGCACACAATATACTAAATTGGATTCGTTGGGCTCGAACGTTCTGTTGCAATTTTCTAAGTGTTGGGTAAATGAACTTTGAATAGAAAAGAATAAAAGGGATTGGACAATTAGGTAATTTCTATCACAAGACTGATGTAGGGCAACGAAATGTATGATATCAAAATGGGGAGATGATTTATATAAATTCAGATTAGCTACACATGATCATAGCCAAAAGGCTGAGAAGCCTTTTGTATATAATAAAAAAAAAATGTAATCTCGTAGGGCTCGACCAACTTCGAGCAGCAAACAATCCCCCAGAAAATAATGATAGATAAAGAATAGATAAATAAATGGATAAATAAATACATTTAAAAATATAAAGCACGCATATACATTAGATTCAATCGGAGCGTCCATCTATTTGCCCTCGCACAACCCCAGATAACCTTGATTTTCATATTTGCGTCCCCTAAAGATTCTGGCGCCATTTGAACTCAAATTATCTTATCGTCTATTCAAAAGATTCATGAAAAGGAAGTATTTCTTCATCAACTGAAATTTAGGATTAATTTGACGGGACATTTCACAAAATATTACCATCCTGATTACTGGGCAATCCATATCTCTCTTTATTTGAATTAAAGGGGAAATAACTAAAAAGTTTACAAGAAGTAATAGAAAAAAATAGAAAAAAAAGTAATAGAAAAATACAAATGACATTTGAAACAAATTACTTTGCGCTTATCTTTTTACTCAATCATACGCTTTCTGATCTGAAGGTCAGAAATTGTATTACATCCATTTCTAAAATAGTTCTATTAACCAGTCCTATTAAATAGTCATATTAACTAATAGGAGTATAAGCCAGTTCGTAGTTACACTGTGCGCGTGAGCAGATAAATGTCATTTGTGACAAGACCAACATGAATGTTTCAATTTCACTGAGTTAACCATCGACTGGAGCAATGATTATTTACGCATTCATGCAATTATGATTTACATTAAGCCCATTATGCAACAGGTTCTTCATTGATTGTTGGTATTCAAACGAATACATTCCTAAGCAATACAGGTCGCGAACTATTCGTTGATGTTTTATTTCAGTCACCTGAATCCTTTCATAGATTTTGAATTGAGAAGGGTGCTTTGTTGAAAAAGTCACCATTTGAAGAAGATAGAAGTAGCCCAGTCCACCTATTCTAATGAAAAAAGAAAGAGGTCATTTGGGATAAGATGCTTTTTAAGCAACTCCGAACTGGCTTATTAAACCATCATATATAGCTCATTGCATCCATACACACGTGTACATCTTATAAACTAATTGCCAGCATCCAAAACCTATTATAATAATTTCTACGAGATGAATTTAAATGCAGAAAGGTTAATGCACACCATTGGGAAATGTTTAATACCACAAATAGTTCTTGACCCCATTGCAAATATACTCAGAAATGCATACACGGAGGAATTAATTGGAGTTAATTCACTAATAGGGCGAGCGCTTGACCGTTGATGCCCCAGTCACATAGAACTCCGGAAGCAACACGATTCAACACGACTCTTTGTTAATTCACAGTTAACTGCCTTCGAACCAAGAGTCATGTTGAATCGTGTTGCTTCAAGGGCCCTATGTGACCGGGGCTTAACTAATGCGAGAGTGCACTATCGGGAGCCCACCGAAGGGTCGCCGGCCCGACCCGCGGGGAAAGAGTCAATCGATGCCTTATGTAATTAGCGATGGACGGTAAAATGATTATGATTACAATTGAATCAGAAAACTGATATTGTGACGTCATGGTTTAATTTTTGAAGCACCTGCTCCCCGCCGTACAGAAGATTAGTATAGTCGTCTGCTGAAATAAAGGGGTTGGAATTGATTTGATTTATGTACGGCAAAGTCAATAGCGTGTATAAATTATGCTTGCTACATGCAATATAGTACTTTTATTTCTATATATGAGATTAGCTAAATCGCATGTGAAATTTGAACCATCATCATCATCATCGTCGTCATCGTCGTCGCCATCGGCGGTCCTGCCTTCGTAATGGCCGGCTGACGCCTTTGCATTTGAACATGCGTTAGACCAGCGTTTTTTTTTTTTTTATTATATTAAAAACGCTCCCTGGCATGCCTGGACAGACAAAGACATAGGTCATACGGTACACTGGCGATCGGCGTACGCTCCTTGAGCACAAGCCTAACGTCAGTCCACCGTCTGTTCAGCGTATACTGTGCTATGAAGGAGCGTTTTTTTATTTTCAAAAACGCTGAGCCGACGCGACACATGCGAAAACGCAAACGTGTCGGCCTTTTGGCGTTGGCTACTAATGTCCTGCTCATTCATATATCGTCTATAAATCTAAATACATCGATCTTGTTCAATAGGCGGGTTTACTTATATATTCAAATTTATGTGCGTGGTATTCCATAGACCGGTTGATAACAATAAGACCACAATACTTGGAATCCAGTTTGCATACATTATTTGTTGCTATATCGGGCAAGCCTTGGGCAAGCTTTTGAGTTGTCAAGAACAACCTTTGTGTTAGAGGTATGCATAAAATTTGCATCTGTTAGTAAACCCGCCTATTATAACAGTATAACGTGCCATACGAATAGATCTTGTACCAGGTATTCTTCCTGTCAGGACGAGGTGTTTAATTTCTCTTTTAATTGATATATGATCTATAAACTTCATCTGTCTTTGCATTAATATTCGCATTAGCTGTCCCGGATAATAGCCAGACCTGTGCCAAATGTCTTCATTAGTTACATGATCTCGACATTGATGTTCAGCATTCGGCGGGTAAACCATATCTCAGCGTTCTTAATACGTTTCCCTAGCTTAAGGCATATCTTCCATGTTTCACATCTATACATCAGGATTAATCATACATACGTACAGCCATACACACGTAGGATTCTAGGCATCATTCCCAAAGCAGATGTTTCGAGATTGAAAAACTGCACTGCAAAAACGCTGGTGTTGAATTAAAAACCAATCGGAGTCAATATAGTACCACAAGAGAAAATGTAAAATAACATCAGTTTGGAATCCATTTCATATATTTCAATACCAACTTGTGTTGTTTAAGGTCCTGATCAACACCAGTCGATGTTTGAATATATTAATTTGATTCCAAATTGGTTTTTAACACCTTCTGGAGTGGTCCTATATAGATTCTGGTTGGTGTTAATTTTAACAATAGCGATTTTACATGAGGGTATACAAACCAATATACAAATAAAGCAATTTTCATCATGAGTGCAATGAAAAGTTCAAGCATAATAATGCGTTGACCACAGCCAATCATTTTTTTTAGACGTTCTCTGTGCTTAAAGAGGTTGCAGGGTCGAATCATAACGTAATGTTGAAGGAAATGACAAACATTTTTTCATAAATCGAAATAAACTCTGACTGATTCAGCTGGTCGTGTATTCAATAGCCACGTTTTACAAGCTCATTCGTCTTGTATGTTCGTAGATACAAGCAGTTTAACATTGTTAATCTTTAAGCGTCCTTCTGGACGTTTCTACATAATTTTAAACAAACCTCTGCCGACGCTCTGGTAAGTAGGAGCGTGATCATTTCGCCAGCCCAAAGCCACATACTATCTGAAAGACGATCTGTTTTTGTCTCTTTTTTTAATGCAATGTTTATTGTATTCTGTCGTAATTTAATCTAAACTTTGTTTTGCGGTCATTTTTTCATTGGTAAAGAATTCCTTCAAGTCCTCTTCACAAAAACGTCCTCCACAATGTGATAAACAGTCTCCAAAATTATGATTAGTACCTAATTTTTTTCGAACAGCTCCAAACATCTTGAAAGCCCTGTTGGAATGCCTCTAAAAGAGATGGAGAATATGAATGTAATTGTTTTTTTAATGTTTTAATCCAGTGAAAGGGCAATGCTGACAACTTTGAAGTCGACCAATGCAATGTTAGCTTGTGTTTTCAGTACCTGACACGTGCGCAACTGATGTGTGCATCAGTTATTGCGCACAACAAAAAACACTCGCTCTCAATACATTGCACACACCTTGTACTTGGGCTTTGAAGTGTTGGATTTGGCGGTCTTATCATTCCCTCATTAAGCACTCATCTTAAGCCTGCGTCACATATTTGCGTTTTAAGCCTGCGTCAGCCCAGCGTGTTTTTTTAAATAAAAAACGCTCCCTGGGCGCACAGCGTACGCGGATCAGGCGGTAAACTGACGTTCGGCTTGCGCTCAAGGAGCGTACGCCTACCGTCGGTCCTCCGTATGACCTGCGTCCGGAGAGCATTTTTATTTTCAAAAAATGCTGGGCCGACGCAGGCTAAAAAAACCGCAAAGGTGTGAGTCGGCCTTCACAGAATGAGAACTTCCAAGAAACAAAAGTCGAGGGCTTTAATGAAAACAAATTGATAATCAAAACGAGAACGACGCAAGCGGGCACTACTTGTTTGGCGAGTGCGAAGGAACGAGATGCAACAGATAATCACCTAATATACAATTTGATTTGAAAGCGGGATTTTGAGCAATGCATTCTTCTTTGTTACATTATCAAAGGGATTTGTTGGAATGACTTGAAAGGGTTGAAATTTTACTATTCTATGATTGCCTTTGACTGAATTTCTGTCATTGGATGATAATCAAGATTAATAGAACATGTAGTAATTTGATCGATTTATCCAGTGTAGCCGCTTCAGTTTCAGAAAATTGATGTCCAAGCAGGTAGTGCTTTATACTACTTTATTGGATGCCGGTATACAAAGTATCCATATTGTTCACTCCCAATGGAATATTCCAGGGTCGTGCTTTATGGTGCACATAAGGCAGAATTGACCACAATGGTCGCTTTTAACTGGGTCGCCAATCACAATTTGGTAACGTGCAGTCCAATATGAATGCATTTTTTTTTTGCTGAAGAAAATTACCGCCATCGGTGGGATTTGAACCGCGACTCTCTAACTAAAATGCCTTAACAAATCAATTCATTACTAAAAACTGAATATACAAATTACAGTACTATATTTCGCTCGTTTCTTCCAACTAGCTACTCAACCAGTCTTTTTAACTAATTTTTTTCAAGAATGTACAATCGAGTTGACCGGTAGAATGTTAAGGCCTACTCACACTTTTGCGTCTTTAGTCTACGTCACCCCAGCGGTTTTGTAAATCAAAAATACTCCCTGGACGCGCAAAGACGCAGGTCATAATTATATACGGTGGACTGACGTCCGGCGTATATGATACTTGAGTGCAAGCCCAACGTCAGTCTACTGTCTGATCAGCTAATAATCTGTGTTCGGGGGGGGGGGTGTCAAAAACCCTGGACCGACGCAGGCTTAAAACGCAAAGGTGTGAGTCAGCCTTTAGAACACACTCTATCACACATCCGTTTTAATAGACGGGAAGCGGAAGTGATGCCTCTGACCTCTTTCCTTGCTTCCTGCTAATTGCGCCGATACCATTGTGCAGTGGTGTTAGGGCGGAGATCAATAAAATTACTCGAAAGAGATACGTCCATGCAAGGTGTGTTGAATTTGTTTACCTCGCTGTTAATACATTGACAACTGGATTGTGTAATTCCCAAAGACTTTGTACATGGACCATCCGCTTCGAGTTATCAATGGGCTAACTGAATCGGGCGCTCTGCGGAATAAAAAAAAAGTCTCTGGGCATTGGATTATTCAGCTGCCAATATGATACAATAAAGTTGTATACTGATGTTATAGAACTTAGAACGCGCTCACTGGATAATCGATTCAATGCTGATCGATTTATAGGAAATATGACTAGATTTTGATGGGAAAGAATAATACATACAATTCAAGACATACAGCATTCGTAATTCGCGATTATACATGTAGTTCTTATACGTTGTCCCTTATTCGGCGTGTTGATGCCGTGTAGATTTTTTTCTCCTGGCAGTTTTCCTCAGGTCAGTTTCATGGGTTTATTTAATGATGAGTCGAGAATATCCATAACATTGGTTTTAACATGACGTTTCTATTATCATCAGGTGCACTTATGATTCGATAAAGCCCTAGTCACATAGAGCCCAGGGCCCCGTAACATAAAGGTTTGCGATTAATTGCTAATCTGATAGCGATTGATATCAATCGCAAGTCTATGGCAAATCATGTCCTAAAGTTGACAATTGATCGCAAACCTTTATGTTACGGAGCTCAGATCGCAAATATGCTGTTTCACATCAGTGTCCTTAAAGTCCTGAACACTTGGAATGGTCCTTGGCTAAAACGCAAAGGTGTGAGTCACATTTAATAACCCTTACTGGTTCTATAAAAAAAAATTAAAAAAAGAAAAAAGAAAAGGCTCTAAATTATGGCTGTTACAAATAGAAGTAGATCCTTTCAGGGAAGCTCGAGAAGTTCGGAAAACCAGACAAGTATAAGTTTGTTATTTTGTGTGTTAATGGTGTTGGACGCATTTGTCAAGTACTAGTATAAAATCCCTTAAGATCCCTGTTATTCTAGGAGTGTGCTCTTAAACTGATGAGGTTGAATTTATATCCCTAGCCATGTTGTACCATCGTAAACAAACAGAACATTAACGAATACACTTGTGAAGAAAATGTGTTAGGTGCTGTCTGAAGTGGCGATATAGTCCCGTCCTCAAAAGAGCGCGAAAGTTTACATAACAAAGTCTGGGCCACTGACGCGGATGCACAAAACAGTAGTTCCGTTCGGCGCACTTTAAATGAAACAGTTAACACTATATCGACAGCGCGTTTTCGGGGATTGTCCGTGATTTTGCGACTCCGATGCTTGCGTGCAACCTCCCCCTGTCTGACGCTTGCCATTCAAGCGATGCGTCGGTGTAAACATCGCAAATGTGTCGGGAGCACTTATCATGACGACTCCTCTCCTATCGAATCGCAAACACAAATAAATGACACTGGTAGGGTGGATGAAAGAAAAATGGGCGGGAAAATAAATTTTAAGCAGACAGTAATCCACTTACTCCATTTCCATGGTTTTTTTTCTATTTCGGTTTGCGATCTAAGGTAGATGTGGAAATAGCGATAGCTACTGACGCCAGCTAGTGTTTATAACAATAGATGCAAACTATTTAGCTCACGTATCCACTCTTGAGTATGCTCAAGGCGTTTTGAATTATTATACCCTGGATTTAGCTCTGTGTACACCAGCGCACTTGGCATTTCAAGGAATAAATATTCCTGCCAGGTACCCATTCACCTCACCTGGGTTGAGTGCAGCACAATATCGATAAATTTCGTGTTGAAGGAAATTAACGCCATGGGTGGGATTCGAACCTGTGACCTTCCAGATGAAAGGCAAGATTCAGAACCACTAGACCACTGCAATATCCATGAACAACACCACTTGGTTTTAAAATATATTGACATGATTCCAAAACGGGTGTTATTTCAATATCTTTCTAGTGTGAACATCATAATAGAATCCGGCGTGTGTAGATTTAACACCAGCGGGTTTTTTTCCTTTTTTTTTTGTAGTGTAGTAGAGCCTACACTGCAAAAACGCTATATAGGACCACACCAGAAAAGTGTTCAAATAACACCCGTTTGGTATCAAATCAACATATTTAAAAACCGACCGGTGTTGTTCAGGTGCTTAAACAAAACCAGACGGTGTTAATATTATTGACTTGATCCCAAACGGATGTTCTTTCAACACTATTCTGGTGTGGACATAATTCCGACTAGTGTTAACTTTCGACAACAGCGATTTTTGCAGTGTAGTAGAGCCTGATAAAGGAGGCAATCATCAGCTGTCATGGCGGATTACATGCGACGTGCTTGGAATTTATTGAATCGAGAATGTCCTTATTGACTTCTGTAGCGTTAAAGATGAACTTACATTAGATAAAATAAAATATGTTATAATTATTTTAAGACCGATGTAATTCTGGGACATCGTCATTCATCATTCAATGTGAACAAACATGACAAAAAGGAAATTTTCTTAGAACCTACCCTCCTCCCCCCCCCCCAAAAAAAAAGAGATGAAATTGTGTAATCATTACAAATTGTCTCTAGGTAATAAAGACATCGTGTGCTTGGGCAGAATATAGAATACATCCCAAAACATAGGAAAAGTGAAAATTCCTGGTATGTTTATTTACCTTTGCTTGTATAATGTGGTTTGTAATACTGGTAAACATCATAAGTATAAGATTGAAAATAATAATAATAATAATAATTGAATTTATATAGCGCTTTTTCCAGAGGATACAAAGCGCTGCTTAAAAAGACATATATTTAGCTACATTAGGAATTATAAAGATGGGTGTTGAGGTGTTTCTCGAAACTTTATTCAAGATATTGTAATTTATCTCAGAGTTCATCTTTAATAATGTGCCTTCTCCTTCTGAATTCAAGAGCGCATCCGTGATTTACGGACATTAGATTAGAGCATTGAAACATGAAACTTACCCCGAGGGACGGTGAGCTTATTAAAAGCTAAGAATGATACTCAAGGGGAGGAAAAAAGCCTAAAATATATCACGAGTTTGACGACAGCGGACCCTTATTAATTATAAGGAGTAAGGAAAGGGAGTGGATTTCGATGCTAATTCCAGACCATATATAAATACTAGACTGTGTCCTTTTTTAACTGTATTTGAGCATAGGTGAATTAAGAATTGAAAATCAACACCATTTGAACAGTACTTTTAAGAGAGTTTATGTCAAAAAGATACAAAGGTATAACATGATTTAAATAAACAAAATTATTATATGTGCACATTATCAAAAATCTACTTTGTAGAGTAGTTCAGAAATTTTGTTATTATTTCCTGATTTATTTTCCAATGTTCATTATCTGATTGAATTGGCAGCATTATGAAGAGTATGGAATATTGAATTATCATTATGTGTCATATCACATATTAACTTCATTTCAAAGAGAGAGGAAAAAAAGTCGTATTGAAGTGTAGAATTTACGAAATTACATCGTTAAGCATGCAGCGTTAGATGAAGCATTAGTGTTCCTTTTATTTTACTGAAAACCTTGATATCATAATGCAACTGGAGAAGTCTAATTTGTTGTCTTTTTGTGCCGAGATTATCTGTTTCTAATATAGGTAGCAATCCTTTGAGGGTAGTCTCTCCACTGATATGTGTGTCTTGTCTCTCACAGAAAACATAACATTCATGTAACAATTCTCACTTAAATTGTTGGCAGAGTTTCTTTCCAAAGTTTTTCAAAATGGCCTCAAATCCATCCCATTTGTTGTCAAAAAGTTAAAAGAATTCAAGTTTATATGTGAAGACGTATTTACGATTTCTTATGACGTATGTTTGTTGATTGTAATTAATTTGTATTCACATTGAGCTTAAAATGTATGACCCTGCTGTATATTATGAATATTGTTTCACTGAAAGACCGAGTCTTAAAGCAGGTGTATTACGCATGTGAATTGTGAGATGCTTTACAGAAGCAGAGCAATAAACTGCGTCCCTGAAACGTATTTCAACTAACAACTCCAACCATTGAGGATCAGAAAAATACGTTCCATTACCAATAAAAACAGGAGTAAAAACTCAAATCAATTCCTTTTTTAAACGATTCTGATTGATTCGTCTGTAGAACGGTTTCTTTGAGGCAAAATACGTCAGTTGATTTTCACACCAGGATAAATCTGTGATGAAACAAGAAGAAAACGATAAAAGCGTGTCTAAAGGGGCGGTTGGAATCTAAGATGCGCGTGTCAAAAGGATGATGAAGAAAATCACTATTCGGGACAGGTGGTGAGAAAAATATTGCAAATTGCTTTCAAAGACGACCTTCGAGATGACTTAAACATCAAAAAACTAAAATACATCTAAGTTTTCTGATTGACGGGGAGATCAAAATAGACATGGCCGCTTTATTCTAGAATTTCGCACCATGGAGCAATCAGACAGCTCGAAATTTGAGAAGCATGAGTTGGGAAATGGTTTCTAAAGAGCGCGGAGTCCAATTGGTATAAAAGGAGTGGATGGGCGTAAAACAATCCATAGAGTATTCGGTGCGTCTACGGTTCAAATTACGAAGCTGATTCTTCAACGATTTTGTGACTATTCTCAAATATTCTACAATTTCGTGTTTGGTTTTTTTTTCTTCTAAATCTTGCAGGATCTTCATCTGTAGTACTCGAAGCAAGTTTGAGAGACTCGAGCGAAGCAGACAGGTGAGTCATTTAATAGATTTCAATCTCCTACCACGAAAAAAATATGAAACCAAAAATATTTTATAAAATGTTTATCTAATCTACTTTGATTGGTTTTCATATTGTGGAACAACAATAATTCTTCTAAATACACCAGTGCTGACTTAACAGACAGGACACAATAGGTGTTGTCCTGATATTTGATGTTATGAAAATCTATCAATACTATTACATTGTTTATTACCAGCCAGAAGTTCAAATTATGAATGTTATTCGTTGTCAATTTTTGCTGTGTATCATTTAAATGGATGTAAACAGTGGAATATCTATTATGATGGCTTGACAAGGACAATGCTCAGTTGTGTTGTGAGTGTTGTTAGAGCTTGGTTATCTTATTTAAAGATGCAATTTTGGAGTTCACACACTTTAATACTCAATCTGAAAGGGACATTTCATCAACAAATTTCCAGTTTCTTCAATAATTCAACCTCCTCTCTTATATTCGGTGAAATTTTACAGATTAAATTCTTGTTCTTAACGTTCAAACCGAATTATATCTGATTCCGTTCTGAAACATTGAATGATTAAAAAAGGAAAAAGCAATGTCGGCCTTAAAGGGAATATTTGACATGATTTTAAACTTGACATAAATTGGATTTGTGAGTAGGAAAACATATCAGGATTTGCAAAAACACATCTAACTGCAAAGGTGCATTTGTGACTTCTAGGAATAATTCATTGTATGATTCTGGAATCATGATTTCTCCACCTTTCTATAAAAAAAAAAGAAAGACATTAATTGTACATGCAAAGCGAAAATAATCAAATGCATTAAACAACAACGTACACGCAGAGTATTTGTTTTAATTGAATAAATTGAGCAGTCCCGATGTTTAGAAAAAATAACGTAAAGTAAAACCAAATTCAGCTTGAGCTAAGCAACTATCCTGTGTACTTCTGCACATGAATACATGTACACCGGGATAAATTAAAGTTACGTCTGAGTATCAAATAAAATTTGTGAATGGGCATTAAGATATCTCATATTCCTGTAATACTATTTTCAATTGAAGAATTCATGAAAATATATTTTTACAATGATATACTACCTAAATGACGGAGATTGAATATGAAAGTTCACAAATCATTTCCATCCCATCCATTACATATCTAATGAGTGGGCATGGCATTATTACTTTGAAAATATCAATAACAATTGGTAACACTTGGCTGAAATCCAAGGCAGTTTTTCATAAAGCTATTCGTAGATCTATGCACGACTATACGAGCGACTGATGGCCATTTAATACACCAAATGATAACCCCTGTTACTGAATCGCACCAGAGTAAGGTGGAAATATCAAACTTAAAGCCATTGTATAACGTTGTTTTCATTAAAAAAATTCTCAACTGCCAGATCCTATAGAGGTTATCTGAAAGATTGATGGTGCATATAAACTAAACTGGGAAAATATCAGGCTTTAAAATCAACGTTTAGTGCTTGAAACAACCGAAAATCTAAAACGTCGCCTCCATAGGCTTTGTACAGGAATTAATGCGTCATCCTTACGCTTTAATTCAATGTTCATAGATATCTTGATAGTGCATGAATAACTTTCTTTATTTTTGCATCCGCTGTTGATATTTCATCTATCTGAATATATTTAGATAGGACAGACAGCTTGGTTTGAGATTTTTTTAAATTGTGCAACCGCAAAGTTAAACAGTGTCTTTAAGACACGATCAATAACATTTAGTAACAATTTGACGAAATCCAGAACTGTGTTTCACAAACCTCTTTACAGATTTACTCACGAGTCTACTAGTGACTGATGATATTTTCATACACTCGATGATAACCCCTCTCGCTCAATAATAATAATGATAATAATAATAATAGATGCAATTTATATAGTGCACATATCCACTCTGCTGAGTGCTCAAGGCGTTTTACATTAGTATTACCATGGCTTTAGCCCGGCAGCCTATATATAAGGAAGGGTCATCCGTCGTAGAGTCATGCATACATCTGTGAATGGCTATCTGAAACACTACCCAGTAAGGAATGATCAAATTGATATGTTCCGAATGACCATATACCCGTAACAGGAATACTTCTATGAAAATATTACCTCGTCATATATATGGGAGCTCATCGAGTTCAACTTAGTGCTTAGTGAGAGAGAAAAATGATGATTCTATAGATACCTCAACATGGAGGCGTCTTAAATTGAAATCCGAGATTTATCGATGAATGGATATATTCTCCGACTTCCGTATTTTGAAGTATTTTTACATAATAACCACATGATATATATATTCATTTATCATGAGACCTATGACGAAATGTGGAATGTGGATTTCACGTGTCATAACACGAGATCAAAACATACACTCACTTTTTCACAGCATTTCGGAAACGAATTTTCAATCAGTGTTTATGCATGAAGCCCAGAAAGGTCCCCTTTCTAAGTGTTTACTCTTAAAAATATTTCGAAAACGAATAAAGACTCAACATAACATGTTTTAAATAAAAGATATTTAAATATAATTTCCTTTCATGAAAGTATGTTTTTGCTACTCGCATTAACGATTAAAAACTTTCTGTAAAGTGTGACCCGTATTGATACGACAACATTTACCATCCGGTACAGATAATTTACATGTTATGATATTTGTTGAGTAAACATGGCTTTATCTTATTGAGAAAGTTTTTATCTTATTGATAAAAAAAATGTTATTTCACTGGGTCCTAAGCAATACAAGCTTTGCTTTTGATTTAGGTTCCTCCACTTTTGTTATCTTTTGTTTGATTAATTCTTATTAATTTTTCGATTTTGTGTAACTATTTCTTCATTGATATGTATTATTGTCATATATGATTTGTTATTGTAAACGAAAGTGGAAAAATAAATCCAAATCAAATCAATCAAAAAGTAGATGCTTCATGAATGTTTCATCATTTCCCCCAAAGAAACCCTCGAAGTCTTTTCTTGCTTCCAAAACCCATCATGATATCTCGAGCATTACATTTTGAATCGCGTTGCACGCACATCCGATATTATGAATAAATAATTCGCGAAAATTACTTTTCCATTACTTCACACCAAGCGGGTTAGGAGATACGTGCTAGGGTGTCAATTAAATGTGTATCATCCACAAGACGAGGTATCAGTGCCGATAATGATACCAGAACATAGGATATTTAGGGTGTGAAATACAAACTAATTTCATGCTATGTTCGAACTCTTGGGAGAAAGTGCTAAGGATAAATAAGATTCGATTACTTTAC